>JAEQML010063887.1:0-22631 GCA_016904865.1 Pissodes strobi
TATATATATATATTAGTATTCGAGTTACTCGCTGGTCTGCGTTCACATTTTATTGACGTTATTTTTTTTATTATTATTGCATTAAGCGTACGTCGTAAATTACGATTGAATATTTCGGCGTTTGTTAAGATAAAGCGTGTAATTTATTTCTTCAAGTAACCGAGTAAAGCCTAATATTTCTCGTTGAAATACAGTGTTACCATAAAATTAATCTAGAATACTGGTCATTTTCTCATTCTTACTCTTTCTTTTATGATCAGCTGTGATATTTCATTTAACAGTAATAAACCGATTCTTTGTTTGTTTATTTACCTGTTTTATTTAATTAACTCTTGATTAATATTCCAAAGGAGAGGCCCGCTGAAGTAGGTATCCGATTTATTATTATTTGCGCTCAATAATTGAAACGTTCTGGATTTACTTTTGGTTAATATTTGAGTATTTGTGTATCGCTGACTTTAGTCATTTTTTTTTAGGTAATATTTGGGTATTTGCTTATTACCGACTTTGATTTTTGATTAATTTTTGGGTAATTATTTTTCCATTATTAATACTCTCTGACATTTGAGCTAGGGCCTAATTTATACGCTCGGCGACAACTCGTTTTAGCCTACACATTGATATACGTAAATTCCTTCCATTTCTAATTTCAAATTCTCAAAATTAAATTTTTTTCTTTCCATTTGAGATTATTCACTCCTAGTTCATTCTAAACTGGAGTGAGGGTTTTGCGCCCATTAGAAGGACACAAAGAGCGTAATAAATGAAACTATTACTTCAGACCATAACTCAGATATAACAGTGATGATGAAGACTAGGTACCTACTGTGACAATAAGGACCTGCACTCTAGAAGTCAACATTTGTCCACCTTGTGCTGAATATAAGTGATTTTTAAAATTTTTTTGAAATATAATTGTGTGCTTTAGAGCAAGATGGCAAGTTCTCATTAATAAGTTGGTTATAATAGCATATGCATCTTCCCCCAAAACTAGACATCTTAGACCCCACAAAGCGCATCGTCCCCCAAGATGCTGAAATGACATAATAACTTTTTATTCAAATTCAAATTGTTTATTTACGCATATAGCATTTACAAGCAAATAAAATAATTAAGTCTATACACTATAGTAGGCCACACATAAAATTTAAGACAACATATATGAATTATAGTTCAAGCCGGAAATAATAGTCAGTGACTCATTTTTAGTTTTAAGGCGCGCCTCGAGGGATAAGGGAAGAGAGAAGGAAATTCCAGTGGCGGATACAATTGCTTTATAAATTAATATGTTATAATAACCATATAATGGAATAGTAATAAGTAGACTGAGGCAAATATCCACTTAAAAATATAAAGTTTATGCACATAAATATGCATGATTTTAGTCTAAAATATGCAAAAAAACGTATATTCAAAATTATTCCTAAGTCGAGTAATAAGCAACAAAATTGTACTACAAACAAATAGTACTATGTAGTCATTAAGGCTAGGAAAAAAAGAGTCATATGATAAGGGGTTTTTCTTATCATAAAATACCATATTGAAAGTTGCATCGAAAGTTTACATCAAAAATCAATACAATTTTAAGTTTCCTACTCGTTATCGGAGGTTTGATCAGAATTTGATTCAGAATCATTACTATCACTACTTTCGGAACCAACATTGATAATAAGAGGTTCAACTATAACTTCGACCGTAGTATCATTTTTTGTTTGTGACGTTATCAATAGCTTCGTTTAACAAACAAACATACACGGTTTTTACCAATGCATGTTCGCCGACAGTTAAATGCATTTTCACTTTTTTCGCAGGGAGGCCAAGGCTTGTCGAAGCTTCGCTCTTTCCATTTTACAAATTAATATTTTGAATTAACAATACAAAAATTCACAGTCCTTCGCAAAGATGCAACCGGGGAGACATTGAAAATGATGAATAAAAACGCAAAAATGTGATTTGCGTTGAAATTCATATAGTTTTCAAAAGCAGAGTTTAAAAAAGTAAAAATACAAACACACGAGTGTTTATAATATAGGTATATAATTAAAGAAATGAATTTTTAGCGATAATATTAAACATTATCATAATTAAAACAAAAATAAATAAAAAAAATTGAGCGAGTTTGCTAGTACTCGAGACTGATGTGTAAACATATACTATAACGACATCGGTTGTAAAAAAATGACATCAGCAAGTTATGTTCCCAAGCGGTAACCCATCCAAGTACTAATCACGCCCGACGTTGCTTAACTTCAGTGATCGGACGAGAACTGGCATTTTCAACGTGCTATGGCCGTTACCTGTACATTTTAGCTTGTTCATAGAATAAAAACAAAAACATTCGCATTTATAATATTAGTTAGGATTCTTTAATAATACTTCGGAGCGGATTAGTTCACTGCACAAATTCGACACGAAAATCTAATGCCACCAGGAATAACATCAACATATGGACACAGCATATTTACCTTATAATCTTGGGCCGACATCGTCTGATTTGGGACAGTCAATAACCAGCCTATTCAAATTTTACTGTTTTAAACGTCTGGGCATCTGAATAATACTTTTGACAGCTCGTATAATTTAAAAAATAATGTGCTTTTTTATCGTCTAAAATCCGTTTAAAAACGATTTTTAATGGCAAAATTGTATAAAAATCCGAAAATTCGGACTTTTTAGGACGATAGCCCTGGCTTCGGACGAATTTGTCGTGGATTTTGTAGCGAAAATCAATTTAAATTCAACCGTCTATTAAAAATAAGCTGTGATATGGATCCAAATACACTCCGAATATAATATAGTAAAAATAATACTTTTGAAGGTTCGTTTAATTTTAAATATGCTTTTTATCGGCTAAAATCCGTTTAAAACAGTTTTAAATGGCAAAATTGTATATAGTACTGTCCTAGCGGCTAGAATCGGTTTACACATTTCCGTCCCATTTGCGGAGAATTACCCTCATACCGCCGCGTAAGATGTTTACACATCAAAAAATCAAGGGCGTTCAAGATCAAATTATCTCAATGTCATTCAAGGTAAAAGACACCACAAAACAGTCCCAAGGACGTTCAAGGTCATACACGCATGGAACAATCTCAAAGTCATATGCGCGACCTTCAAAAAAATTCAAGGACATTCAAGGGCAAATGTTAAGGAGAATGAAGGTGAAATTAGGTCAATATCATTCAAGGTCGAATACACTTAAGATCAAGTGAGCGGGATCTATCTCAGTCACCGGAGGGGGATGAGGGGCAAAAAATTGGAGGGGGGAGAATTGAGGCCGTCTAGAGCACCCTACTGTGGATTAATTCACTGCATACTTTTGACACGAAAATTTACAAAGCTTTTTTTTACCAGCTACTCATCTTGGGCCGACATCCTTTGATTTGGGAAAGTCAATAATCAAATTTTGCAAATTTTAGAAGAGGGCTATGACTCAATATTATTTTAACTGTCTGGACATCTGAATAATACTTTTGACAGTTCGTTTAATTTAAAATATGCTTTTATATCGCACAAACCCCGTTTAAAACCGATTGTAAATGGCAAAATTGTATAAAAAATCCTTCACGGACGTCCTGGATTAGCTTGCTCCTCAATGCGACGGCTTATAATGTTACAATCGCTTTACACATTTCCGTCCCATTTGCCGAGATTTACCCTCATACCGCCGCGTAAGATGTTTACACATCAAAAATGTGCACATATGAAAACCGAAAAAATTAGGAAAATATATTAATATATAATTAGCCATAACGTTACTGTAATATTTCTAACCTGTTCTGATTCTGTTTAGCCCGTTTTGGCTATTTCTAGTCACTTTTGGTTAGTCGTTCAAACAACTTTCCGTTAGTTCCAACTTATTGATGTGTAAACAGCTTACGCGGCAGTATGAGGGTAAATCTCGGCATATGGGATGAAAATGTGTAAACCGATTCTAGCCGCTAGGGCGGTATTATATACAATTTGCCATTTAAAATCATTTTAAATGGATTTTAGATGATAAAAAAGCATATTTTAAATTAAACGAACAGTCAAAATTATTATTTATTAATTATTATATTCGCAGTGTACTTGGATCAATGACACAGCTTATTTTTAATGGACGGTTCAATTTAAAATAAATTTTAGCTTGAAAATCCACGACAAATTCGTCTAAAAAAATCCGAATTTTCGGGTTTTTATACAATTTTGTCATTTAAAATCGTTTTTAAACGGATTTTAGATGATAAAAGAGCATATTATTATTTTAAATTAAACGAACTGTCAAAAATATTATTCAGATGCCCAGACGTTTAAAATAATATTGAGTCATAGCCCTTTTCTAAAATTTGCAAAATTTGGTTATTGACTTTCCCAAATCTAAGGATGTCTGCCCACGATTACTAGGTAAATAAGCTGTGTCCATATATTGATGTTATTCCTGATGGCATTAGATTATCGTGTCGAATTTGTGCAGTGAATTAATCCACTCCGAAGCTGTCAGTAAGGATTATAAAATAATCCTAACTAATATTACAGATGCGAATGTGTTTGTTTGTTTGTTTCTTAAGCTTTTACGCATAAACTGTTCCGATCATCATGAAATTTTGTGCAAATATTTTCAAGAGTATAGTAAAGAACATAGGACACTTTTAGCTTTTATCCGAGGCTTCGTTCGCGTTGATTTTTTATTATTTTAAACTTGGTTATTAAACCTAATTTTTATCCTATGACCTAGGTAAAACGCAACAATGGCCATAGCATGTTAAAAATGCCAGTTCTCGTCCGATCACGAAGTTAAGCAACGACGGGCGGGGATAGTGCCTGGATGGGTGACCGCTCGGGAACACAACGTGCTGCTGTCGTTTTTTTACAACCGATGTCGTTAGAGGAGGATATGTTTACACATCAGTGTCTCGACTACTACCAGACTCGCTCAATTTTTTTTTAGTCATTTGAACTGACTCCGATACGTTATAATCAAATTTAATCTTTTCGTTTTGATTAGTTTTAACTTACTTTAATTTTTGCAATCTATTCCGATATGGTTTAGCCCGTTTTGGTGCTTTTGGTTACGTGTGATTAGTTTTCGTTAGTCATTCAATCAGCTTTCGGTTAGCTTTAGTTAGTTTTAAATTATTTTAGTAATTTGAACCGGTTCCGATACGTTATGGTTAATTTTAGTTAGTCGGCAAAATTCGGTTAATTCAAGTTCATTTCACATTATAAGCTTAATATTTTTAATCCGTTCTGATATGTTTTAGCCCATTTTGGTGCTTTTGGTTACTTTTGGTTAGTCGTTCACTTTCGGCTAATTTCAGTTAGTTTTAATTTATTTTAGTTATTTGAACCGGGTCCAAAACGTTATAACCAATTTTAGTGTTTTTGGTTAGTCACCACAATAAGGTTAATTTGAATTAGTTTCATATTACTTCAATATTTTTAATTTTTTAGATACGTTTTAGCCCGTTTTGGTGCTTTTAGTTACGTTTGGTTTGCTTTGGTTGGTTATTCAATCAATTTTCGGTTACTTTCAGTAACTTTCAATTTATTTGAGCCATTTGAACCGGTTCCGATACGTTAAAACAATTTAAACGTTTTTGGTTAATAATGTAGGTCGTCGCAAAAATTCGGTTAATTTGGGTTAGTTACTTATTTTATTCTTAATTTGTTCCTATACGTCTTGGTCCATTTTGGTTACTCTTGATTAGTTTTGGTTCAACATCTTTTGGTTAAGTTTAGTTAGTTTTAATTTATTTTAGTCATTTGAACCGTATTCGATACGTCATATTCAATTTTGATGTTTTTGGTTAACTTTAGTTAGTCGCCAAAATTCGGTTAATTGTTAGTTTCAACTTGTTTTAGCCCCTTTTGATGCCTTTGGTTACTTTTGGTCCATTTTGGTTAGTCGTTCAATCAACTTTCGGTTAATTTCAGTTAATTTTAATTTATTTTAATCATTTGGACCAGTTCCGTTACACTATAACAAATTTTAGGGTTTTTGGTTAGTCACCAAAATTCGGTTAATTTAAGTTAGTTTTAACTTAGTTCAATATTTTAAATCTATTTCGATGCGTTTTAGCCCGTTTTGATGCTTTTAGTTACCTACTATTGGTTGGTTAGTCGTTCAGTCAAGTCTCAGTAAAGTTCAGTTAGTTTTAATACATCTTAGCCATTTGAACCGGTTCCGGTACGTGATAAGCAATTTTAATGGTTTGGTTAGTTTTAGTTAGTCGCCAAAATTCGGTTAATTTGGGTTAATTTTAACTTACTTCAATATTTTTAATCTATTTCGATATGTTTTACCCGTTTTGGTGCTCTTGGTTACTTTTGGTTAGTTTTGATTAGACATTCAATCACCTTTCGATGTCATAAGCAATTATAATGATTTTGGTTAGTTTTAGTTAGTCACCTAAATTCGGTTAATTTGAGTAAGTTTTAACTTACTTCAATCTTTTTAATCTATTTCGATATGTTTTAGCCCGTTTTGGTGCTTTTAGTTATTTTTGGATATTTTCAATCGTTTTTCGGTTACTTCCAATTAGTTCCAATTTATTTTAGTAATTTGAACCGGTTCCGATACGTTATAAGCAATTTTAATGTTTTTGGTTAGTTATGGTTAGTCACTAAAATTCGGTTAATTTGGGTTAGTTTTAACTTACTTCAATATTTTAAATCTATTTCGATACGTTTTAGCCCGTTTTGGTGCTTTTCATTAGTTTTGGATAGTTGTTCAATACACTTTCGGTTAGTTTCAGTTAGTTCCAATTTATTTTAGTAATTAGAACTGATTCCGATACGTTACAATCAATTTAAGTTTAAATAAACAAGCTAACACGATCTCTCACGGGTACGACGTCATGAATGTGGCAAATGTAGCATGCATTTTTTCACGATTTGAGGCCCTATTTAGGAAAACAGAAACATTTTCAATGTTAAAACAAAACGATAACCTAAACCCGCAAGCGCGACTATGCAACAGATCTCTCACAGGGTACATGCTCGTTTACTGTTGCAACGTTGCGACCTCCGCCCGACGGTCGTAAAATATCAGTATATTTACAACCGTCGATCGCGAACCTCTGTTAAAGTACAGCTGCTTCAAATGCTCCGCGTAACGCGCGTATACGGGCCACAATGAATTTGGCAGCGGTGCACGTTTTGTGCCGGAACTCTGTGTCCTCATTTAGAATAAGCGGCATTTTGCGAGCATTTCATACCAGATTTATTGTTAAATATTAAATATTACTTTAAGCCGCTCACGTTGGTCTGTTTTCGAACGAGTGACTGACGTCACTGACTATTATTTCCGTCTCAGGGTATAGGTAGTATATAAATAACAATAAACTTAAGTCAGATATAAAATAACACAATAATTATTTTGTAAATAAATTTACTAATAAACAGTTTTATTTGGGCTTTACTTGCTTTACATATGTTCAGTAAAATTAAACGATCATATTTTTTTATAAATTTTAGAAAAACACATTATGAACCTTCCCCTAATTACCTTATACAAAATTTATATTAAATTGGTTTGTAAACAACTTCGTAAGAATTATTAGAATCATAGTTACTTAAATATCTGATTCAGTTTTAATATTATTGGTTTCTTTAGTAATAGTAAAATGCTCATACAAACCACTGTCAGTTTCATCCGAAGTACCCCTAGGAAAATTAAATAACCCACTTAAAGATATTTCAGTTCAGTGAACTTAGGTTTATAAATAAATACTAAATTATTTTAATGTAAATCCTAATAGGTACTTAATGTTTTTGAGTGTTACATTAATAAAACACAAATTGCTTACCTGTCGTCCAAGTCATCCTTTTCGATTTTAAAAGTTGTATTTTCATATTTGATAGTAGAATGTTTAATCAATGGAAAATTTACTTCCATTATGGATTTTCTACAAAATATATTCTTCTAAGTATTGAATCATGATGAATGGCTCTATTCTACAGTTCATAGTGCAGTAGAATATTATGTGTGAAACAAGAACATCAACACAGAATATAAAATGGTCACCAAATATCTGTATTTATATTCATGGCAATCTAACATTTAAAGTTGATATTACTCAATATCAACTTTAAATGTTAGATTGCCTTAAACAAAGAGCTCTTCACGGAATGATACACTATAAGGATTGTTAGTATGGGTTACCTATTATCCCTTTCAGCAGTAGCATTCTTAAGTCTTTCCAGCCAATATCTTTTAAATTCTATATTTCTACTGTAGAAAAGAGCATTCAAGTATGACCTGCAGAGTGAAAGTAAAACAACACCACATGCTATTATTTTTAAAAGAAAAAATGATTGATATTCACCTGCATCTATTTTGACAATTGTATAATAATACACAAAAAATATTGCTATTCAAGATATTAATTTTCTCGGCAAAGCAGATGTTGCCATGGTTGTTACAAAAGAAAAAAATAAAAGTGTATAATGACTTCCCTGTGGAGCTCAGTGCTAAATGATTGTCAATATAAATTCGGCAATGTTTATTAAAAATGCCTTACAATACTGTCACGACTAACAACCATCCGAACGTTTTTGTGCTACCCTATAGAACTAGCCGCCCCGCCGTGCCCCTCGCTTCTCTGTCTGTATGAATCATCGACCGGCCCGCCGCGAAGTTTCGGGATAGCTGGAATTATCTCGATGGCCTCGTCGAGATCATATAGAGTGGCCTCGGAATACTTCCGGAATATTCGTGATAGATTTGAGATTATATATAAGCAGACCTAAGTCGGATAGTCAGTTCAATGCAGTTAATCATTGAGTGTTGAATAGATATTAGTTGTAAAGTTACAAGAGTAGTTTAGAGTGTTAAATTGTATACAGTGGTAGTGAATAAAGAGAGCATTAGTTGAAAATGGCAAAGTTGTAATTCTGTTAAGAACCCACGGGAAAAACGTAATACAAAGCTCAGTGAGGTCCAGTTCACAATAGTGCTATCAAAAATAACAAATTTTCTAAAACAATAACAAGAAAATAGGTATTCAATAGTAGTCTTCAAATGGAAAAAATGCGGAAAAATTACTTTTTGTTTTTTTAACCTCAAAAAAATTCACATCATGCCATAAGGTGACTATACTATAAATGTTAGCTAGAAGAAATAGTTCCTGATTCAGATATTAATATCACCCACTGTCGAGGCAATTAAGGAGTCAGCGAGGCTACGGGCGAGGGCTCAAATCAAATCAAATATATTAAAAGTTTACAGATTTTACATCCTTACTCACGTCAACAAAAGATCATTTCAGCTAAGAAACATAAACATAGTTAAAACACTAGTTCTATTAATAAATGAATACATTAAATACTACGCTCAGTCCTCCTACATAAGCAACAATCAGTGTTATTCGAATACAACACATATAATATTCATTAAACACAATACTTTACATAGATATCACAGGTTCATTCAGGAATGCATCCACAGAAAAATAAGCCTTTGTTATGAGACACTTTTTCAGCCTAAGCCCGAACAAACATTCAGGCAAGAGTTTGGTTAATTCACATAGTTTGTTGTAACGGAATGGGCAGTAGCAATTCACAGATATGCGCAATCTAAGAAGCCTGTGGAACTGTACCCTAAAATCAGTTCCATGTCTGACATTATAAGAATGGTATGAGGCTTTTCTGTTATACATTTCCTGCTTTTTGTAACAATAGAGAAGACATTCATACATATATCTGCATGGAAAGATTAGAATATTGAGGATACTATATCTTTCCTTGATGTCGTTCCTATAACCCTGTCCTGCTATGATACGTACTGCTTTTCTTTGTAATGCAAAGATTCATTTTGCATGTGGCACATGACCTCATATAAGAATGGCATAGCTGGCCACCGACTGAAAGACAGCGTGGAAAGTCTGCAGAAGTACACTTCCCGGTACTATGTGGGCCAAATTTCTTAGGAGAAACAGGCTTCCCGAAAGTCGACCAGCAACACAGTCCACATGGTGTCAAACCTTAGTTCTGGGTCGAGGTGAACCCCCAGAAATTCACGTTTGTTGGATTTTCACTCTCAGTACTGGTTTGCAATTAATGGGTTGCATTTGAATGTTGAAATGACAAACACAGTGGTTTTCTCTATGAGGGGAACTGGCGGGGTTGACCAGGGTGTCCCAGGTGTTACATTATTAGGACATCTGAACCTGAATTGCTTCGGGAGGTGCACATTGACTACACAGCGAAGGGCTATTTTCAAACTGCAGAGAAAAGCTGTCAGGGTGTTCTATGGATTGGATCACAGGGATGACTGTGTGGATGTTTTTGTTTGTGAGTCTGTGTGTCTTGACTGTGCCATGTATATACATCATGGGGAAATTGATGCATGTGAAAAATAACACAAGTATGTATGTGTCTTACATACATACTATCAATAATAAAAGAATTTGATGCTATGTTCATCCGCAACCTATCTGGAATTTGTAAAAGAATTATGTACTTACTCATTAAAATACTGATCATTTTCTTCTTTAACAGCATTTGAAAACTTTTCCAGAATAATTACGAAATCTGGTTTTGACTTATCCTTTTTTTGGCATTGGTAGACATTAGGACTGGTGAATGTTTCTACTTAAGACAATATTCAGTTCCCCTTATTTCTTCTCAATTCAGACGTCCTTTCTGCTGCCAATTAATCTGGATGTTAGCTACAAATTCAATTTTCTCCTATAAAACAACTTTAATTTAAACCTTTTTCTAATTTCTAAATAACCTTTTTTCCTTTTTATTATTTATTATTTTCTTTCTAATCAATGTACTTTTGACTTTTGCACGACAAACGACAAACAGTGATGCCAGGTGCAAGCAGTTAAAAATACCTAGATTTGGCAACATTTTTCCCTAGAATCCCCTAGACTTATTAAATGTAAATATAATCCATAAAATTATAATTGATACACGAGGTTTAAAACAACACTTTATTTAAATATTATTTTGCCATAATAAAGGTAATATTAGAAATAAAAACTGAAAGATAATATAAAACTTTATTAACAAAATAAAAAACTTCACCGATTGGCAGCGTACAAGTTTTTGGTTGACACAAAATATCCCCTTGATGCTTGATGTAGATATGTTCTATATTTTTTTTGAGGATTAATGTTTTCCTTACAAATGTTTGGGTTTTCTCTCTACTTATTAGAGCCGCTTGCTCTGGCTCCAGGGTGTATAGAGCACAAGTGCTAGTTTAGTGACCCAAACGAAGCTGAAAAACCTAAAGGAAACTTGTTAAACGGTCGAGTTTTCGAGGAACAAATCGGCCCCCGTTGTCAAGAACGAACAAATCTAAAAATGAAAATGGTTAGTAAATACAATAAAACTGTAAAAAGCTCTTGCAGAGTGTCAATTGTCAGTTCAAAGCTTGACAATCTGCAAGAGCTTTTTACTTTTTTATTGTATTTACTAACCATTTTCATTTTTAGATTTGTTCGTTTTTGACAACGGGGCTTGTTCCTCGAAACGCCGACGGTTTTTCCAGTTTCCTTTAGGTTTTTCAGCTTCGTTAGGGTCACTAAACTAAACTGGCACTTGTGCTGTTTACACCCTGGAGCCAGAGCAATCGGCTCTAAGTGGAGAGAAAACCCAAACATTTCTAAGATAAAATAAAATATCCCCCCTTGGTTGACATTAATTTTAAATGATCCTCTGTGACATTAAATTCCTGACAACAATTGTTGCTCGAAAATATGATAACTGAAACAGCATTAATAACTTCGCTACCAATTTTGTTCCTTTTTTTTGTCTTCACATCCGTAACTATTGAAAACACCCTTTCGGCACGGCAAATATAACAACCAGCAATATTACTCGACCTGTCAGGCGAAAAATTAAATTTGACCTTGCTAATGTCAGTTGGGTAGGAAAAGTCAGGGCTGGATTTGAAATATATAAGTATGATTTTCCTTTAACAGAGCCGTAATATAACATTTCAAATATCAATGGGTTATGAAATATATGTATACCTTGTTGTATGAGCAGGAAATCTAAAGAAATTCTTCTTGGAAAAATATCTCTGGTTTGTACAAGTTCTTATTGCTTAAACACCATCGCTTTTTGCATTACACAATGTCATAATCAACGTTCGTCTCTCACAATGTCAAATATTTGACAAATACACGCCTATGGTTTCGATTTAACTCCAATAGCAATAAAATAAACCAGACGTAAAAACACGACGCCGCTGGCGGCAGTTTGACGGATTTCCTACCAAGGAATATCTTGCGCGCGGACTTGCGCAGATGCGAAAAAAGAAGATGTGATATTGCTGGTTGTTATATGTGCCGTGCTTTCGGTTTCTGCGTAACTGTGTGGCAAAAGCAGTGTTACCAGATCTACTATTTTTATAGTAGATCTACTATTTTTGACCTTTGGCTACTATTCTACTTTCTTAAAGGTAAATTCTACTATTATTTAGAGAAAAACAGAATACTTGAATAAATATCCTAAAACTACAAGAAAAAATTAAAAAATGAAACAAAAATCTTAAAATTCTAACATAACATCTTAATTATTTTTGTGAAGTGGAATTACGTTGCTATTTTAAAGCAGTTTTAAAAGATGGCACCACCACCACTAGTTCTCTATATACATATAAGGGATTCACCGGCTCGTTGCTCGTTCTTTGAATCATTTAAATGTCATTAGCAATTTACTTACGACGTTGTTTGAGGTACACGAAGCGGTATGGTGGGGTATGCCTTATTAACTATTATTAGGAATGGTGTAGGTACGAAATACACCAGGGCGCCTAAATAAGGGTTAAAAACATTCGTATACTGAGGGATTATTGGTCAAGTTGATTAGTTTTCGTACCTACGGCTATCCGTAAATTAAACACTTATAACACAACAATCCTTTATTCAAACAACGCTTACGACTTGTCACTCGGGTGTCTGTGTCGGCGTGTTTACTCAAACCCGACTGAATAACAGGTGTTATTAGTTTACTGTTAGTGGTTAGTCATATTAGTTCTGCTTTACTTCAGTTTTACCATGAGTAGGTTTTTTTTGGTAAAGCTAGACAGTGAATTTGTAATCTACTATTTTTTTAATCAATCTACTATTATTTTAACATCAATCTACTACCTAACTGTAAAACTGATCTGGCAACACTGGGCAAAAGCATTATTTTATTAGAGCACAAGCAAAAACAAAACATATATACTTAAGCTGCATTTACATTCAATTTGAAGTCAAATTCAAGTTGAAATTTGCCTGCTTGTCATATGGTGACAGCACGTAGCATTTACATTGGAGAAAATTCGAAGTTGACTTTGAAGTGCACTTTAAATTTTGTTAAGCTGCTTGCCAAACGCAAGCAGAAAATAAATTTATAGGTTAGATTATTTTTGTTTATCTTAATATTCTTAATGTTGCTTTGTTTAGGTCAGGTGTAATTTATTTATGGATTAGGTAAATTTCAATTTTGTGTTAGAATAAATTAACATTTGTATCAAACAATTTGCACACATGTAAAATGGACTTTGAAGGACCCCACTTTGATGAAAATTATTTTTTTGAAGGCACTGTAATTGAAAAAAACGATTTCAACGAGGAATTGTTCTTAAAAATGTTTTGTAATTATCTGGCAATATACAACACACAAAATAAAACGTTCCATACGTATAATTACGTAACCTAAAAATTCGTTCAATGTAAATGACATATTTGCGAATTGCACTTTGACTTGGACTTCAAATTGAATGTAAATGCAGCTTTATACTACTAACTTAATAAGAATAGGCATTAGTATTAGGGTATTATATACTTGTTTCGATGATCCAGCTGATTAACCTTCCTCGAACACAAACACATACTTTGTGATTCCCCGAATCCTCTAACGCCGGCGCGATGCCGCGGCCGTTGCAATTTGCTACGGAGGGCTATAGGGTAGGAGACCGATCGCAATACATTTGTTTCGGTCACAGTTTTGCATCGATAAATCAGCTTTCAAACACTGCCGCCAGAGGCGCATGTGTTTCATCCGCGCTAAAAAATGCATGGATTCTTATGGGACAATAACTATTTTTTATTGAAATTAGTTAACTTATTGCTTTCTGAGAGACAAATAACGATTTTACATGAAGTAAAAGCTATTTTTTAAATATTCATTAAAATTTCATAGACGGATTTTGCTTTATTTAATGATAAAATTGACAAAACAACATGTGCTTTCAAACTTAATTTATCTTTAATTGTTTTCAAGGATTTAGGCTTAAAAGAAGTTCTTTAGCAGTGTTTGTGTTTTATGTCACAGCAGGAATGTTTTTGAAAAAATAGCATAGCAAATGATGGGTCCAAAAAGATTATACAGTATTTCCGAAAAGTATATGCAACATAGAGGAAACTTTTTATATTCCTTTACTTACTTCTTAGAATCGATTTTTTTTTATGAAAAGAGAATACATTGAGAAAATTTATTAATACAGAAAAAGTATAGATAATGTTAATAAGAAATTAACCACCCGGTCTTAAATAATCGTAAATACAAAGTGTTCCGTAGAATAAGTACCTTTTTGGATGCATTATGTTAATACGATCCCAAAGATGCTTGGATTTTAAAAATCAGGATGTTGTAGATACACAAAGGACTATTTTTTTTGGAAAGCAAATAAAACACACAACTTTAATACACATTTTTTATTATTTAAATTTAAACTCAGAAAAAAGCAGTTATGTTAAAAAATATAATTTATTTCATTACAGTGATCAGGGATAAATATATAAATAAATAAACCAACAACAGACTCCAAAAGAAGATTCTCATCTTGAATGTGTGTGTAAAAAATGCTTACATGCCATAATAATAATGAGTGGCAAAATTAATATGTTTTTTTTTTAAGTTCTAAAGTAACTTGTTTCAACCTATCTATGATAGATAGACAGATAACTTATTTTATTCCAAAATAAATAATTATAAAGACGAATTTATTTTGGTTTTAAACCACGTCAAGAGTATGTTAACCCAACCGAAGCCCACTCCCATACAGATCAAAGAGTGTATATCGACAGTATTCGACAGAAGCTGAAATGAGTCAGATGATGAGTAACATTAATAAAAAAATCAAACTTAGTGTAGAATATTATAGAATTATTTTCTTTACTTTAGTAGAATATTAATAGATGTATTTTATATGTCTTAAAATGTCTTTCATAATTGTTATGTATATATTGTTATTTATATATGTAAGTTATTCAGAGAACAGGTGTATACAAACTAGGAAGTGTAATGAAATACATTAGAAGAAAACCACAAACTATCAATACTGTACAATAATTCCTATGCATAAATTCATAGGTATAGCATCACACCACTAAGAACAAAATATTGTTAAGCAGCAACACACAACACAATTTAAGGAGTAAGTTACTTACATCCGACATACTTATTGTACTTAGTAGTACCTATGTAGTGATGAAGTACACAATCAGGCACTAAAAAAATATAAAAGAAAAATGACAGATGTTACTCAGATATACCTCAAAATATACCTATATATACCCACCTTATCAATTTAATTCCTGAACATATTTTCATTTTGTTAATGATTTTTAGTATATTTTCTATCTCTTCAAAGCCTGAAAATATTTTGTGTCCACCATCAAGCTTAATTTCAGTTTTCCCAAACAACACCTTAAAACATTCATGAAATAAGTAACAGCATATTATACAATGTGGTGGAAAGTATTTTATTAGTATCAAAAAATTCAGCAGTTAACGATGACCCAAAGTGTCAAGATTTAACTTTTACTTAAAATCAAATATATTCGGAATCAAATTACAACTGTTTTATTTACACATGTCGAGAAGTCTATTTCAAAAAATCAGAGGAGAAATTCCAACATATATGTGACTGGGCTCATATACACTTAGTTGTAAATACTTGTTATTGTCCCAATTATGTAGCAAGTGATTAAATATTCGATAAAAAATATTCTATTACTAACATGAGAAGTAACCAAATAAAAATCCAATACCTTAAAAGACATATCCTGGCGTATCACAATTTTTTTTGTGGTATGGTTTGGTGTTGTGGTATGGTATGGTTTTGATATAGATATCATCCCATTCAGCAAAAAGTACTTCCACAAATAAATGTACCCGACCACTGCTTATTTGGAGTGCAAATTGTGTTATAATTATTTTTCAAATTTTCAAACAAAACCAATGCTGCATCTATCTCGTTATTGACATGTGGCTTATCGGAAGATTCCTCTAAGCTATAACCTGGCATTTCAACTCCAGCTGAAGTAATAGTACTTTTAGGTGGATCGTGTAATGGTATATGTTTTATTTTTTTTATGTTTTGTATCTTGGATCGCTCCTCGGTTCGCTCACATGATGGTTTTCGCCTGTTTTTAGGATTTGATAAATAAGAAGGGAGATTAGGAAATATCACTGGTACTGACTCATTCTTTAATATTGGTTTTCCTCTCGGAATTCTACTAATGGTGCCATCAACCAATTTTGTTTCATAAAAACGCAAAATATCCTTTTCTGGGAAGTGCAACGCACAAACAACATCTTTTACACTAAATATTTTATCTTGTCTAGGAATTGTTCTTAGCCACGTTTGAAATGTTACAGGATCCTAAAAAGAAAACGTATTAATGAACATCTAGGGCTTTTGTATGATTTCCCACCACCTAAGTGATAACTGGTTAAAATGGCCTTATTTTAGTTTTCAGATCTATGAAAACTATAGTGTTTAAACAAAATATTTGTTAAAAAGGCGAACAATTAAACTATTTCTAATGTAATCATATTAATTTTTGTTCTTATTACTATACAATAATTTTACTCCCAAGAGTTTTTAGGTTATGTTGTTTGAAAACATTCTAAACATTGATGTAATTTTTAAAATTTTTATAAAATCGAAAGTATATATTTTAACGAATGCATTAATCGTTAATAGTGTTTATCAACAAATATTTTACTTACGTTAAGAGCTTGAAAGAGACTTGGGTTGTTCTCTCCTCGTTCTTTCCTGAGCTTCCTATCAGAAGAATAACCCGTTTTACATCCCGGCACGAAGCAAACTCTACTTGTATAACAAGTTATGTCACTCATTGTTTATATTAATAACGCAAAAATACAGAAATAAATAGTTTTTTACACAAATAATCCAAAAAAATCTCTCGTTGGTCTATCTAATACACGAAAAGTTAAGTGCGGGTGCGATCACTGCGCCTCTGTCGGCCAACCCAGCGAACTAACCAAAAACATGGACAGAAATCGCAAATTCGGCCATAAGCGTTCGGTCTCCTACCCTATAGCCCTCCGTACAATTTGCAAACATTCTGCTATTTTATGTTATTGTACCTGGTAGTTTAAATCAATAGAGGTCACTACTGATTTTTAATGGGTACTTCGGTTGACGTTGTCTTTATTTTCTTATTCGGCTGATGTTTGTATGGTAGGGTTTCAGAATAAAGAGAAGATAAAAAAAGTCTCTAGAATTACCCTATTTCCCTAGTAAAAATAATTTTGGTCAATTGTCCCTAGAACTAGGGACATTTCCCTAGACCTGGCATCACTGACGACAAAACAAAAGACAAATCGGCAATTCTGCCTGCTGCACATGCGCAATTT
The DNA here is from genome assembly GCA_016904865.1 of Pissodes strobi. Classification (NCBI taxonomy): domain Eukaryota; kingdom Metazoa; phylum Arthropoda; class Insecta; order Coleoptera; family Curculionidae; genus Pissodes; species Pissodes strobi. The sequence continues at coordinate 17,596 of JAEQML010063887.1, forward strand.
ACCAGCTCATTCCGGGGGTGACCGCGACCTTGTCTGGTTCTAAACCATTTATGTCTGACGACTATCCCATAACTCTCAGCAGTCAGCTGTTTTCATGTACTGCGTGATGTAACAAATCGTTTGTATGCCTCATATTTTCTTTTTAAGTACATGGTATGTCTCTGATGGTCTAGAGGTTTGAGGTTTGCATGGTTAGCCTTCACTTCGGCAACGCGAGTTCAAACACTTACGTCTGGAGCCTGTCCCATAACTCTCAGCACCATGCCTAAATTCACTTTTCGCAGGCCCTTCGCTCGCTACGGGGGCTCAAGAAAAGGAAACTAACCAGGTGCTAACCCAAACTAACCCAAGACATACTCAAACTCAAGAAAAAAAACTGTTTAGAAATAACTTAAAAAAAATAAAAAGAAACCGATGGGGTTTGAACTCGCGTTGCCGAAGTGAAGGCTAGCCATGCAAACCTCTAGACCATCAAAGGCACACAAACGATTTGTCACATCACGAAGTACATGAAAACAGCTGACTGCTGAGAGTTATGGGATAGTCGCCAGACATAAATAGTTCAAACCCCATCGGTTTCTTTTTTTTTTTTAAGGTTAGATTTCTAAACAGTTCTTTTTTTTTTTGATTTTGGGTATGTCTTGGGTTAGTTTGGGTTAGCACCTGGTTAGTTTCCTTTTCTTGAGCCCCCGTAGCGAGCGGAGCGAGCGAAAGGCCTGCGAAAAGTGAATTTAGGCATGCTGCTGAGAGTTATTGGATAGTCTCCAGACGTAAGTTTCTAAACCATGTCATGACCGCCGATTTTTTTACACCACAAACGTTTGAATTTTTACAGGCACAGACAAAAATGATCCCGGGAGCACCCCCCTCCCCCCCTCGGCCTGAGTACCGGCGTGAATGGGTTTTTTTCTGGGTAGGACACCCGATGCTTCCTCAGGGAGAAAAACTATTACTAAACGTTTACCACGTGTACGCCCAATGGCCTGTGTCCAAGAGGACAAAAGAGCCGCTACGGGACGTGTTACCTCGATCGAAGACGAATCGGAAGTGAACCTATTTATTCTTTCAAATTTCAACAAAAACAAAGGTATTTGTCGAGATTAGGGATGCGCGTTACGATTATACCAAGAATCGTAAAAGATTTTACGATCCTTAATCGCGTCTACCTACAGCAATTTTGAACCTTCACGCATGCGTACGTGCTAATTCATACATTTTTCAAAGTTCTTTTTTTCTTGATTTTGGGCATTGCCTTGAGTTAGTGCCAACTGGTTGCGCCCCCGGAACGAGCCAAGCGAGCGGAGGGCCACGCGTGAAGTGAAATATTAGAACACGCACCGGGCTAAATGAAATGTCAAATATGCAGGTTCGACGGTCGAAATTTGCAGTACACCCCCAAGAATCGTAAACTCTTTACGATACTTGGTACGCCCCAAGAATACTAAATTAATTATCGTTCTTGGGTACACCCTTTCAATATAAAATGCCGGAAGCTTCGCGCTTGCGAAGTATGTTGTTCGTTGCGATTACAGCAATTGCATTGAATGAATTGAACCAAGAATCGTAATTGAACATCTTTACTGTTGCTCCCCGACGAGATTTAAGTACAAATACTATCTGTTGATCGTTTTTAGGAAAGACTGAGTCGTTAGAAAAGATGCGAGCACAGGTTATGTGAATAAGCGGTGATGAAAGGTTCGGTTTTCGTACTGCATTTTGTTAAATATCTTTTACTTCATTTTGGGCATGTCTTGAGTTAGTTTTTGTTGGTTGCGCCCCTGTAGCGAGCGGAGGGCCATGCGTGATGTAAACGCTCAATGCCGGTTGCAGGTAGAATACACTAGCGTCTTCAGACACAGGTCTGTTTCCAACTTTTCTGGTGACCTTCGGCGACCTTGGTCAAATGTCAGCAATAATTAAACTATTTCGCATGGCCCTCCGCACGCTTCGCTCGGGGGCGCAACCAAACAAAACTAACCCTAACCAGCGAATATTAACTACGAAAAGAAGGCCCACCCAATGGCCAGAGAGCGCTACAAAGGAATCGTCCTTTATTTTCTTCGTTGCCTGGTAACGATCGGCGAACTTCGCCGCACACAGGTTGAATTTAAATAAAAGCTGGCCATAAACGATATTTTCGTTTGCGGTATATTTAATCAAATTTATGACGAAATTTTTTATAGCACTCTAATACTCTAGTTGGCTTTGTAAAAACACAATTGATATCTTTTGAATTGTTTGCAGCGCCCTGTCAAACTTCCGTTATGGTATTTTTTATTAATAATTATTATCACCAAATAAATATTTTGATAAAATTTGTACCCAACTGGCTGTTTCAAAAATCTGTTAATTTTTTTAATTAATTATTATTGACAACAATACTAAAGGTGTGTAATAACTAATATTTAAAAGATTTTGATTTTGTGTTAATGATTTCACCATATTTCCGAATACAAATATTCTGACAAAAGACATCAAGAAGAAAATGTTGTTCGAATTTGCTCCATCTTTTAATATCTAATTAAATGTTGGCGTTTTGGGTGATTTTAAAATTGGTTAAAGGTTTCGCACAATATTTTTACTGTATATTTCATTCCTATTTTGTTATACGACACAACTAAAAAACAGCGATTTTATATTATCTTATATCGAATATTGTATATGGAGATCGGTGATATTGACTCGACTATAGAATTTACGCGTGAAAATTAATCTGACAAAAGGATGAGCTGGTCTATGGCCGCCGCGTCAAAGGTCGCCTGCCAACATGATTGTTTTATTTGTATCATGGCCTGCCGATATTCTGCTAATTTTCGCGCGGGGAAGGAGACACACCGTTGACATGCCGTCGCGGAGAGTGATCCTTCGCATTATAAGCTCCTTTACACAAATAGTGCACTATATAAAAATCGGCCTTTCCCATTGGTCGATCCGCATGGCCCTCCGCTCGCTTCGGGGGCTCAAGAAAAGGAAACTAACCAGGTGCTAACCCAAGACATACCCAAAATTAAGAAAAGAACCTGTTTAGAAACATAATCTTTAAAAAAATTATAAAAAAAGCAACGGGGTTCGAACCCGCGTTTTCCAGGTGAGACCCAACGATCTAAACCTCTACACCACTAGGGCTCTTGATAGAAATCGATTGCATCACGCAGACATATCGTAATACGAGATGGATCGACCAATAGGAGAGGTCGATTTTTACATAGTGCACTATTTGTATAAAGGATCTTTAAATGCTGATCCTTCTTATCATATAGTCTTGACCAAATACATAATAAAAAGATAACGACTGTACTATATGGCTAACGTGCTAACACTCCGTTGAGGTTATGTGTTGGTGTTATACCTAATTGTGCAACAACTGAAGCCAGATTATTAGAAAATGGCGCGTCGAAATGAGGATCCCTTATTGGCTAAATTTGTAGCGTGCACAGTTTTCCCTGCTGCTGTATTGTTTGAGCATTTACGTTTCTCTGTTTTTTGCTTCATATGTTGTACTGAAAGTATTTTAAAAATGGTTTTATTTCATAGTAGAGTGCTATTTATATCTTATTTTGATTTCTGTGGGCACCTCGGGGTTACAAGCTGAAATTTTCACAGAATGAAGGCTTTATTATATTAATTCAAAATCCGAAGGTAATAAAAAATCATAACAGGCAAAAGGGCAGTATACCTAAAAATCGAGATTATTATATGAACGTGTAGGATATTATATTATGAATGTAATGTTTTCATGTATAATTCATCTACCTACATTTTTGTACGAATTATATTTTTTTATCATTGCTTGAAATATGCAGATTACATATGCCCTTATGGCAAAATAAATAAAAAAATTGAAATATCTCGCTTCGAACCTGGGCAAAATCTGATTGAAACATACTCATTTTTGTATTCACCTCGTATTCTCTCCGAAATGAAGGCTCATATCAAAAATTTTTATTGCAAAAAGTTTGCCTTAAGTATTTAGAATATATAGGTGCATGAATACATTTTTTTCTCAAATGCAGGCGCGGCTCGTGAGTTTATTGGCAAGTGGGTCAAATCTAGGTGGACAGATACGCATGCCAGGCAAAAAAATTTTCGGGTGCCATGCCCAAAGTGTATTTTTTACGTATTTTTCTTTAAAAAAATAACCAAATGTATTGATAGCATCCACAAATCCAGTCAGAAATATTGTACATAGCTGGCTTAAAATACCTGTTAATTTCTTTCCCTCTATCTTTTGTGGTTTGATTTAAGTCTAGAGGAGATTTCGGATTTCGGGCGTCCATTTTCTTTTATTTATAAACGCTTTTCGAACGTCAATGTGTGGCCTATTTTACACTGAAGTATTTCTTGCACAGAAGCCATTGGTAAATAATTGTTTATAACTCTAAGTACTTGCACTACATTTACCACTAACCAAACGCCACAAACGACACTGTCCAAATTCAAAAAAAAAAGTTAGGAAAACCAAAAGCAAACTATAATTTAAATAAAAAACCAATCAAAAGCCTCGCGCCGGTCAGCCTACGATAATCGATAATAAAAACTAAATTTCATATGTTTTTGCAAACGCAATGTCAATATCAGCCAATTAATATTAGTTTCTCTTTGTTTAACCCGTAACCCAAATGTCTTGCAATATTATATTTTATCCCTCCGAACTGTTCGAGTGCGATTTCATAAAGGTCAGGCAGCATATGAACCTGCGAGCGCCAAAAGCACTATCATTGGCAGGCCGTCGACAATTTCATCAACTATGTGTCTCTTTTTAACTTCTTAGACAGCGCGTATCTAGGCGCTCTGTCTTAGTTTCGATTCTCTAAAAAGCCATAAGGTGAATTTAAAATACGGCCGGGCATCCAGCATCAACCGGACAAATTGAGGAGGAATGGTACTTTAAAAAAAAACTATCAACTGAAAATTAGGTGGGTCATTGACCAAATGACCTTATTGAGAAGCCGCGCCTGCTCGAATGGTAATGGAAAAATAGAATTAAATGTAAAAAAGTAATTTTCTTCAAGCAGCGACCGGCCGATCTCTCGCTT
>MU193647.1:0-21055 GCA_016904865.1 Pissodes strobi
TTTATTGTCAAAAACAAAGGTTTCGAAATTTTGCGTTAAAATATCAATGCCAGTAGGTATAAAACCTTAAAAATATTATCATATTATTTATATATATTATTATTTTCACAGAGTATGTTATATGGGTGAAAATTATAATTTTGCTTTTATTAAATCATGAAATATGTGACGCATATTATATACGTAAAGAAAGAAATGTTATCAATGAACTAACTATCCTTTCTTTTCGATATTCTAATAAACACATCCAACACAGCAGAGGACAGGTACAACCGCAATGATACCGCTATCATATGGCGAAACTCGCCAATCAGATGCAGACCTGTGGCTTTCACATTCATCTGTTTTTGTCACACTCAATTCTGAAATAATGTTGTGGAAAAGGAAAGTCTAAAACGTGACGTCAGTTAGTTGCGTGGCAAACTCGTGGCAATATCAAACTTTTGCCGGATGTTTTAGTTCTCAACGCGCGTTACGAACAGTAAGCAGGGTTAAGGTATAGAGATATCGATATACTTCTCATATCGGTCCTACGAAATATTTCCGCTATTACGAGCGTTAGAAAAATTATAAAAATGGTTCGAGGGATAAGTTTTCTGGGACTTTTGGTTGCTTTGGCGGTATCAGTAAGTTGCGGTGATAACGACAAGAAAGCAGCTGACCTGAAGATTGACACAATTAGCAAGCCAGAAGTTTGCGAGGTTAAAAGTAAAAATGGGGATATGCTGACGATGCATTATACCGGTACTTTGGCGGATGGTACTAAATTCGATTCAAGGTAAGATTTTGGCATATATTTTCCAAGAGTTTTTCCAACTTTTGATAACTGGCTCTGATTATAATACATTGTTTTTTTTTTTGGAAATACCGGGCGATGATGATCGCAATAATACCCCCCTTTAATTTAGGAAAAAATGTTTAAAACAGAAAACAAAAGTTGTAGGAATTTATGTGAAGTATTTGCAATACATAGCTTCGTATCTACAGGGTGTTGCAGAAATGAGTGACAGGTCAAAGTCATATATTTTTAACACCTACCTATATATTCTGAATCTTATATATTTATGAATTTTTAGATTCTGTCTTTAGTTCTGGAGATAACTTATAATATATTCTACCACTAATCTAAACCGTTTTTGACTTTTTAACTATTGAAAATTCAGTATCTAGTATAGGCAATGCATAGGTATTATGTATATGTCAAGAGATATATTTAATTTTTCTACCTATAGTATTGATCTTTTAAACGGTAATAGCTCGAAAACCGTTATGCTATTATATATAAATTATGTTCAGAACTGAAGGCAGAATCTAAATATGCATTAATAGGTACAAACGGCCATCTATTATAACTATCACTCGTCACTCGTTTCTGCAATACCTTAAATATATAAAGATATATGTTTACATAAATATGCCTGTATTGCCTGTTGCCTTTAGCATGTTTTCCTAGTGCGAGAAACAAAAGGGTTAAAAGGGATAATATTATATGCGATCAGGTTCTAAGACCTACCTATTCGTTTCAGTTTAGTCAATTTTGGTTAGCCCTCCATAGTTTTTATTAGTATTAGCCGATTTGATTGTTTGCGTAGAGTGCAAAGTCGAGGGTCGAGTTAGTAAGTGGCGAGAAACCTATTCATAGTACCAATCCTTGACCCTATTTCTGTTAAGTGAAGAAGATTTTTATCGGAACCACGTTAAAAGGATAATTAGAATGTCGACCTATAAATGGCATCCTGCAATTAATTTGTTTCGCAAAATGTGCTCTGCTAGAATTCTAAATGAGACAAAGAAAATATATTTTTAAGATCACTGACATATTCAGGATATTAAGGGCGAAAGACACTACAAATATTATAAAAAAATATGCTCTGTAATACCAGAGTTCTTCAATACCAAAATTATCAAGTGTACGCAAAGAGCGGCAAAGGGAAAGTATAAGAGATACGAGGGCGGTTAAATTGGGGTAAAGTTGCGCAATTTAAGGGTGATTGACATTAAGAGATATTCGTAAAAAAGCCGAAAATCAGGTATTTTATTTTTGTTCTGCCTTTGTTTGAAGAGATAAAGTAAACTAAATGTCACATTATTAGTGCCACTTTTCTCCTCTACAAGATGACAGTATCAAATTTTAAATCCGACGTTTCGCTCTTGGGCCTCTTTCATCAACTTAATTTTTTTATATATGGGCCTGGATTCTTTATCTATTCTTTCTTAAAGCCTTTGGTCTCCTAAAATCAACGAAGTATCACACTTATCAGTAAATCAACAAATCTAGATTTTTTTTCCATAAGAGATAATGGGTTAGACAGAGATGGGGCGATCTTTTTTGACCCGATTTCAGTTATGACAACATTTGTCACCACTACATCGTTGGATTTAGCAGACCAAAAGCTTTTAAAAAATTGAATTGATTGTAGGGGGCCCGATATCGACACGTCGGATTTAAAATTTGGTACTTCCATCTTGTAGAGGAGAAAAACTGGCATTTATTTTACTTTATCTCTTCAACCAAAGGAAGAAAAAAATAAAAATAAAATAGCTGATTTTCTGTTTTTTACGGATATCTTCGAAAGTCGACGGAATTTTCTAAATTTCTCGACGGCATCGGCATGTCAATCACCTTTAAATTGAGCAACTTTGCCCCGATTTAACCGCACCTCGTATCTCTTATAGTTTCCGAGATCCCAATGGTGCGCTTTGAATTTGTAACAGCCTGTATACGTTTTCAGGACACGAGAACTAAAAAAAAAATGTGTCAACGTATTGAAGTTAGCAACGAATTTTTCCCGTGGCTAGGAACACAATTTCTGCTAAGCGCCAAATATGCGATATTAATAGGGAAATTCAATAATTAAAAACTGTTTCAATAATACAGTTTTAAAAAGGGACGAGAAACCGAAGAATCAAGGAGTGCAAACTATCTCAAATATTTCACTAAAATATTCCACACAATCTCTTAATCACAGCAAATAATTCAGGGAATGAGGGAATACAAACCACACTCAAATTATAAAATATTATGCAGGAGCAGCAAATATAATTGTCCCAAAACCAAATTTTCAAATTTCACTGGGTATACCTCCTAATATTCCAGATATTCTCTCTTAATCTCAGTACAAAATTCAGGGGATGACGGAATACAAACTACTCACAAATTATAAAATATTTTGTAGAGGCTACAAACATAAATGCACCAAATAAAATGTTCACTCAAGATACCTGTTAACATTCCACATTCCCTCTTAATCTCAGTAGGTACGTATTTCAGGCGATGACGGGGTACAAACCACCCTCAAATTATAAAATATTTTGCGAGGGGGAAATCGCTGGCCAAATTTGTACAAAAAATTCCAAGCAGTGCCAACTAATCCCAAAAAATCCATATAATTTCAAAAAATGCCAATTAATTCCAAAAAATGCCAACTTATTCCAAAAAATTCCAACTAATTCCAAAAAATGCCAACTAATTCCAAAAATGCCAACTAATTCCAAAAAATTCCTACTAATTTCAAAAAAATCAGAATTTAAAAAAAAATAGAAATTGTGTGTTTCTGGCGTTTTTATGGAAATTGTTGTAATTTTTATGTTATAACATAAATTTAATTTTATTAAGTCATTTAAAGTACAAAGAATAATAAAAAATATTTTATTTTAATACAAACATATATTTCTGAAACTGAACAAAAATAAAAAATATAAGAGCTTTATTCCAATACAACGTCAAGGTTTAAATCTGAAAGCTTTATTCCAATCAAGGAGTGTTTCACTCATGCAATAGGTGTACAAATCTCATACATTCGTGTTACAGTCCCGCATACAGTCGATACAGTCTCATGCAGTCAAATGCAATGCATGCAGTCGTAATACATTCACGAGAAATCGTATGCAGTCACGGGAAGTCGAGCGTGCAATCTTGTTCAATCTTGTCACAAGACTCTACGTAGAATGCCACACAAATGAACCTAAGTGCGCGCGCACGCACTATTCCCGTAACTTTTATTTTCAATTTTGTGTTCTTTATTTTTTATTTATTTATTTTTATTTATTTATTCAAGTTACACGGCAAGCCATTTACAAAATAAAACCTTAATATAAGCTATAATAATTACATAATGCAATCCAGGATAAAAGTCAAAATCTTAATACAACTATCTAAAACACATTACATAGGTACTAAATCAATAAACATACAAAAATTTAAAATTTAAGCACATATAGAGCCAAAAATCCAAATGACCAAGCCTAGTGCCATGAGCGACCACAAATAATTGATTTTGCAAGCCTATCAAATTGAGGTAATGTTAAATTTAAAGGATCCAAATCCAGCTGATTCATCTGCCTAATCATTCTAGTGATTGGGCCAGACTGGCCATAATTTGTAATATGACGGCCCTCAACAAGATCATGGTTGCGAGTCACTCTCTGAGGAACAGCAAACGAATTTTTACATTATTTGTTGTAATTTTGATGTGGCAGGAGCTAAAATTTATTATTGGGAGTATATGCAAATGTGTATGGCTGTATCAAGGGAGGGCGAGAATTTAAAAGAGTATGGTTAATTTCCCGAATGGCACTCCGCTCGCTTCGAGGCACAACCAAACCAAACTAACCTATACTAGCCCAAATTTAAAAAGACACGAACATAACCTTAAAAAAATAAATGAAACAAGTCTCGTCACCGACGGAAATCGAACCCGGGCTGCGGGCCGCGCCGTATCACAAGCACAGGATCTGACCACTGCACTAAAGACCTGCTGAAGGCAATTCACTGGACCGTAGAGACACGAGTAAATCAAAGAGTTACGGAAGTAGTGCGCGAGTGCGCTTAGGTTCATTTGTGTAGCTTGCTATGCAGACGTTACTAATTTTGTCAGATATTGCTTATAAAGCGGCATCATTTGGTTTTCTTTTGGTTACATAGTAACTTTAAGGCGATTTTGTGAGGTTGTGTTTTGGTTGACACAGATGAATATAATATGAAAGCCGGAAAAAGATATATAATATTTTTTTTATTTTTTTTAGAATTTGTGCTTAGACATAATTTTGATTGGATGGCTAATGATTTTTTGTTGTACCAATTATCCCATTATAGTCAAGAGCTCATAACGAGTTTTCGGTGTTTGGTTTATTCTACAATTCGCACGGTGACCGTGATACCTTTACGATAAATAAATTGGGAACTAAAGCTCTCGTGGTCTTTCTTTGTACAGGGTATCCGGATTTCGTTGTACTTGCGGGGTAGCTCCATTCATTTTAAAGTTAGCAGGGTACGGTTTTCTCAACACGTTGCTACTTTTTTGTGAAACGAAAGATACGGTAAACAGATTTTTATAGCCACCATAGTTTTTTAGATACAGGGTTCTCCCTGAATTTGCACTTTTGGGGCATACCTCGTATTTTGAGAACGGTTAATAATACTGCAAAGGCAAAAACTGTATCTTATAAATATTTTAACGTACAATCAGTTTTTTCATAAAATTCATAATGCTCGATATACAGGGTGGGCCAACGAAAACTTTACACCCCGATTTTTCTTCTTTAAAATGAAAATTAGGAAAACCCTTCGATTTATGATTCGTGCCTGTTTTCAACCTTGTCACTTCAGCCCCCAGAGGGAGCTATAATTTGAAATGGGTTAAAAAAGGAGTCGAGTGGTATCTCATTTTGAAGGTCTTTTGAACCTTATTACAACTTCCGAATTTGACATATCTGTACGCTCATACCCGTTCATGTGAGACCCTGTCAAAATATAGAAAAAGTATTTATTTCTTAATTAATTATTACTTAACTAATGAGAGCAGTGACTACAAAGTTAGTAGATGTAATCAGTGTCAACTCACCTTCGAAATTTGGTATTGCTGAATCTCCAGTACCATATTAAAAACTCACCCCAATTACAATGATTGAGTAATACTTTATTTTGAAGACCCTTTGACCCTCATTACATCTACCAACTTTGTAAAAATAGTTGCTAGCTCTTATAGTTAATTAATTATTAATGAATAAGTAACACTTTTCCAAAATGTTGACTAGATGTCACATAAACAGAAATAAGAGTAGAGACGTCAAACTCGGCAGTTGTAATAATGGTCAAAAGATTTTTAAAATCAGGTATCAGACGAGCGAAAGGACATCCACACCACAGTTCCGTTATGGAGCTTAATTAAACCAATAGAAATACATAAAAGTGACAGAATTAATGAAATCTGAAAAATGTAAAAACAAAGCGAGTAACTTTTTCTGCCTTGGGTTAGCTTGGGTTAATTTTAGTTAGTTGAGCCCCGGAAGAGATATGCGTTTTCTCTTGCTCCGCCCATTAACTGTGGTGTGGATGTACTATTGCATCAGACAACTCTCTTTTCAATTTAAAATTTTAGAGGCGCTCATCACCTCTAGGGGTTGAAGTGACAAGGTTGAAAATATTCACAACAAGTGTTCCGATAGAATCAGAAATCGACGGTTCCGAGCGATCCAAATTTTAATTTTAAAGCCGGAAAACCGAGGTGTAAAGTTTTCATTAGCGCACCCTGTATACACTAAATTTTGGTTTTTTTAAATGGGAGACCCTGTATATTTTTTCCTCGTTGTATACAGTAATGATTATACGAGTATAATATTCGATAATATTTAGAACTCGGTTCCCAATTTATCTATCGTTAATCGTTGGAGTACTATCACCGAGACTACCACCGTGCAAAATTGCCCATTAAATCAAACACTATAAATGCGTTATAAGCTCTCCGACTATCAGAAATATTAGCGATATGCACAAAAATGGAACACTCTACAGTCCACTGCTTTTTCGAATATTTATTTACATTCTCATGCAGTCCCATGCAGTCGGTGCAGTCACCTAGCATATTTATGCAATCAATGCAGTCAAATGCAATAGGTGTACAAAGTTTAGTGAGTGAAACACCCCTAGATTCCAATACAACTAATATAAATCATCTTTCACAAGAAACTGAACCTAAAATAATAACAACCAAAAAGTTAAATTTTTCAAACACCTTCGAAATACTGCTCTCAAACACATAACGCACTACCTGTGGTGGTGGTTCTAGTGTCCCTATAACCTGGTCAAATTGTATGTAGGATACATCTTTTTCATTGGCTACAAATGTTTTTTTAGCTGTATCTATACAATTTAGTGCCATCACCTCAACATCACAACAATCCTCTTTGATTTTTTGTACCACGCAAACATAAAGGTATTTTTGTAAATTTTTTCTCTCTCCCATAAATTCAACAAGAAGAAAATTACCTTCCCGAATATCGTTCACATTTTCCAGTCTTTTAATATAACTTCTTATGTTATCTTTATCGAGATCCACATCCGACCCGTCGGACTTTTCGGCGTTTAGAACTGATGAATCAGATGAGGATTCCATATCACTTTCCAGTTCGGTATCTTCTTCGTCTGACATAATTTGAATTATTTTGGTTTTCTTTTTTTTAACCGGGGTATAATTGGTAATTATTTTGCGTTTTTCGACGTTTTCTTCTTTACGTTTTCTCGTGAAGTTTGATTTTGTTGAAATCTTTTCAATCTATCGGTGCTAACTCTTCCGTTACCTTCATCTAAAAGCCAACAAAATGAAGACTTCTTGATTATTTTGGTGGTTTGGTTTGGCATGGTCACAAGTAAATAAGGACTATTTTCCTTTATAGTTTCTTTCTTATCAGAGTAATCTTTTAAATCAATATCTTCTTTTAAAACGTTGAATGAGGCCAAATCATTATTCATAATTGATTTTTCCTCGGATTTTTCCGTATCTAAAACAAATCTCGAAAAAAAAGGTTCATCATTGCTTGCGTGGAAGTCTGCGCTATCTTCATCGTCAATAGTCCCTTCATCTTTAGTAGATTTCTCAATGTTCTGGTCAAGGTCTCGATCAAGGTTAATGTCAAGGTTAAAGCCATCTTCTCTTTTAACTGACATACCTAAGCTTGTAGCATCTACGTAAGATTCAACGCTGCATTAATAATCTCTGTTATATTCATTTCTTGATACCTGGTACGCGCTTTGTTTCTTGTGTTCTCTTGGAAAGATGAAAACATCTTTGTGGTCGTTAGTAATAGAATTCAACTGTGTGATCCTCTCGATTTTTTCTTTGAATTCTTTTATGCTGAAGTTAATCACCGTTAAAAATGTAGATGTTAGTGATCTAGTAAAAGGGAATAAACAATCACATGGTTGACTGTTAAATAGAGTGGGCCAAAACATAGTATGATTTAATTCTTCATCTGATTGAAATACCTTGATCAGTTTAATAAAATTATGGGCATTGATCTCAATGCAAGTATAACAGTCTAAAGATATAAAATTATCTGTTAGTTTATGAGCGTTGGTCCATTTTATCCATTTTCTCCAATATCTTAAAAAAAAGTGGCGTACCATAACTTACTTAACCTGAATTTTAAATCCTGATCTTGCGAAATTAGGGCATAAATTAAAAAATCCATACTCTTTTGAAAAGGCCATTGTACCAGCTGATTTAGGAATGTTATTGCTCAGAGCTCCTCTAACTCGTGAGTGACAGATTTTCTGTGCGCTTTTATAGTTCATTTTGTCTTCTGGTGAGATGTCGCTCCGGGTTACCAAATGCTTGCTTTTGTTTACGTCGCGAATGAGTAAGTCAAGATGTTTATAGCTTGCAACATAATTTCCCAGAACTAACACGACATTGCGTTTTAGAATTATTTTGCGTAATTTTGTCAGGATGTGAACACCATCTCGTAAAACACAAAAATCACCGTCCAAGTTTGCATGGAACCATTCTGGCATGTCGTAAATTTCATTTTTACTGAAAGCAGTTTTTATTTTCATGGCCTTTAATAGCCTGGTATCACCATCTGAAGAGAAACCAACGATTTTAATATTAAATTTAGAGGCTTCAGCTAAAAATCTTCCCCCATCTTGAAATTACGTCTTTCTGCGTGAATCTATTATCCGTCGCAAATAGGGACAAGCAAAACGGGGGCGAAGATGGATTGAGTGGTTGAGCGACAATAACATAACCATCCCTTGTTGGGAGGTAAATATTGCAAAACATCTACCCAACCGTCGGACGGTCTTTTAATTTGAGTAATTTGAACGATTGTTTATTGAGAATATTTTAGATCGATAAAGCATATCGAATTAGATTACTGATCAAATTTTGAAACCATCCACCCTGAATCACCCTTATGTTTGTTAAGCGTTGGTTCAGTTGGTCACGTCTATCAAGGTGCAAAACCTTGGTAGAAATTCCACTGTGTATACAAAAGTCCACAGAAAAATCCTCGAAAATGCTAAAAAAAATGCACTAAAATGCCAAAAAATACCAAAAATTCCACACAAATGTCGATAATTCCAAAAAATTCCACAAAAATTCCACAAAAATGCCAAAAATTCCAAAAAATGCCCTTTGCGTGTACAACAAATTCCAGCAGCGATTTACCCCTCGATATTTTGTAATTTATTAAAAAACTTGTTTTTGATTTACGGTACACAGTACCTTCTTCGGATGATGAGTAATTTAAACTAAATATTAAATATCATAATGCTAGAAAACTACCTGCTTATAACCATAAGTGGGTGGATCCATCTAAGGGTTTAAGAGGGGAGAATTGTTTAGGTCACTTTGATCATTCAATAATAAATCGGTCTTTTTAAGCTTGTTATTTTCTATGGTTTCTAATAAATTTAGTTTTTTATATTTATTTTGAATGTGTAAAATATCAAAATAGTCGTTAAAAGAATGTTTTGTTTCTATTAAATGATTACTGAAATTGGAATCGGTTTTTATACAGTGCTCAAAAATATTAGGGGAACACTTCTTCGTAACCCTGTAACTTTTAAAGTGGTAATAATCTAAAGATGAAACATACGTATTATAAAAGACACACATTTTTTCATAATAAATCGAATAATGTAACATTCAACTAATCATTTATTCCTAAGGTAAGATTAGCAATTTAAGGAAAGTACGAAAAACAAAGTGAAGATGTAGGAATTTTCTATGGATAGCGTTGCGCTATGTGGGTATACATGAGGTTTAGTATCGCGTCTGTCCTCCAGCAGCACGAATTACTTCCTGACACCTCCGTGGCATACTTCGCACGAGCCTTCGGATGTCTTCCTGTTCTATACAGTCCCACTCTTCGACCAGGGCTTCTGTTAGTTGTTGAAGTGTCTGAGGTGGATTTGGGTGGCGTCGAATACGTCTGTCCAATATATCCCATAAGTGTTCAATTGGATTAAGGTCGGGGCTCAACGCTGGTCAATCCATTGTACGAACTTCGTGTTCATTAAGAAAATTTATAGTAATCGCAGCAGTATGAGGCCTTGCCGAGGGGTAAACCACCTTGGAATTACAGTGTACAAGCACATGGGATTCCGTGGAATTCCGTGGGATTCCGTTGCTATAACATACGAAATAATAATTTTGCCTAGACCGTTATAAATACGTATTTTAAATTAATCAAAACGTTCGCCTGCCCATGCAGGCGGTCTACCGATTACAGAAGACACCGCGGTTACGTTCTACTAGTCTAGGAAGAAAAAGCGTTTGTCCTTTATTTTTTTGCATTTTTGCATCGAGAACGTCATACTAATTTTCTGTGCCAAAATATAAGGAACAAACGGTTTATCTTCTTAGAATAGTAGATCGTAACTGCGGTGTCTTCTGTAATGCTGGTTCAAAGCGTTCAGGTCGGTCTTCCAATCCTCATCATATGAGACTAACAGGTACAGGTAAAGTTCAGGTTAAAAACAAAACAATTAATTTTTCAAAAAATTCAAATTTTTTCGAAATATTTCGTTACAGAAAAGTCATACGACTTTTTCGATGCGAAAATCGAACTCAGCGCACCCAAGAACCCCCCATATGATATTGGAAATTTAAAAGATTATCCCCCTACGAAATTCCCTATTTCGTGCCGAAATCTGAAGAAAAATGCTAGATTTTGAGACAAAACGTAAATTTTATTTGAACTCCTATCGAAAAATCGTGTAGAAGCTCGTCGATCGACCTTAAGACGCCGCAGAGACTGGCGCAAACTGATTTGAAATATCTCTTTTCGTTACCGAGTTAATAAAGAGAATATAAAAATCACGTTTGGTCAATTTTGAAAAAAACGAAACGTCGTGCGATCAAACTGGATAAGGCACATTATATTCCCCATTTAAAGCGTCCCTCTAACGCTTACCGTTTTCGAATCATAGCCGATTTAATGAAAATCTCGTTTTATTGCAGCAACTGGCAAACCGAGACCCTGCGTCGAGAGTAACGTTTCGCCAGAATTTCGCTCCGAGCTCCCGTTTAGCCAGAAATCGCAAAATACCACGCGATTTCCATATTACGCCGAGTATTAACCCCCAAAACCCCCCCTTAAAATCGAGCCCCGGCATTGCCGATTTAATTCCAGGTAGCAGCCCACGTAATACATCTACCATGAAAATATAGACCCTGCAGGTCATCTCCTTATACCGGAACCTACCGATTAAAAACCGCGCGGGCGCCTATTCGCCGGATAGGTTCCACCGATTTAGGTGCCAATCTGGGATTATATTTCAAGGGACGAAAGGAAACGATTCAGCTTTGAAAAATTTCGATTATTTTCGGCTCCTACCGCGGAACCTGTCGGCGGTAGGTTCTCGCCAAGGTCGGATTCGAACTGGGCGTCGTCGAAAACCCACCTAACCCGAGTTTTAACCCTCCAGGTCGAACGACACCAAGAGTCCCTATTTAGGAGCCTCTAGGAGACTTAGCGACTTAAATTTTTAGGTGGGGGTTCGGACCGGTGCACTCCATCCCCGAACTCACTAGCTCGAAATTTAGGTAAAAAAAAAGCTGGTAGAAGCCGAATTTCCGGTAGGTTCCAAATACGAAAAAAAATCCGTCTCCTAAATATAAAAATACCTATGAAAGCGTTTTTCTTCGAAATATTTAGGGCTCGAAAACCACGATTTTCCACTTTTGGAACCTATGGGGCGAGCGTTCTCGAAATAGGTGCCGCGGATCGAAAATCGCGCGGAGTACTTTTTTTTAAGTCTAATCCGTACGGCGAGGGACATTTTTTGGGACTAGTTCCGAATAAGTTATTTTTCGACCTCGTCCGGCTCCTACCGCGAAACCTATCGGAGGTAGGTTCCCGCCGAGGTCAGATTCGAATTCCCCAAAACCCCCCCTCAATGAAATGCTTGTTTTTTTCATATATTATGTTACAATATGTTTAAGTTTTAAAATATAAATTTTAATACATATAAAAAGTGTTTAGCCTTAAATATTCCATTTTAACAGGTTCTAACATACTAATTTTTCGACAATTTAACCCTTTGTGCTCTATTATATTTATTAATATAGTGTAGGTATTTTAAAAGTTATCAATGTGTTTTTAATTAAAGCTTTAAACAAATTATGCTTTCAATATTAGAGTTTTATTTCGTGGGATTCCATGGGATTCCTTGGGATTCCGTGGAATTCTATGGGATTCCGTGAAATTCCACGGGATTCCTTGGAATTCCGTGGAATTTCATGGGATTCCGATAGAAAGTGGGATTCCGGTGTACAGATTTTTGAAGGTGGTTTACCCCTCGGGCCTTGCATTAGCCTGTATGAAGAGGAAATCAGGGCCTATACCATATGCTGCAAGAATGATGTGATCTGATAGAATGATATCAATTTACCTTTCAGCTGTAAGATTTCCTGGTATCACTACAAGATCTGTTTTTTCTTCCAAACTTATTCCACCCCAGACCATTACCGAACCATCTCCAAATCTGAATACTTCTTGCTCAGTAGCAGTAGAGTAGCGTTCATTGGGACGTCTATACACACGTACTCGGCCATTACAACGGGTTAGACGAAATCTTGATTCGTCTGTGCAAAGTACAGGTCTCCAGTGTCGAAGTTGCCATCCCAAATGATCACGGGCAAAGTTTAATCGCATAGTTTTATGACGTCGCGATAAAACAGGTTTTCGTACCGGTCTTCTTGGCTTTAAATCGGCTTCTCGTAACCCGTTTCTAACTGTCTGGTCTGAAATGGTTACCTGATGAGCCGTCCTAAGTTCATTTTGAAGGTCTTTTGCTGTGGATGTTCGTCTACGCAAAGAAGATAGTTCTAAATATCGGTCCTGGATGCGTGTGATTTTTCGTTTTCGACCTTGTCCGGCTCGTCTTTTATATCGCCCAGTCTCCCTATAGCGATCATACACACGCTTGATGACCGACGGGCTGCGATTTAAATTTCTTGCAACTTGTCGAATTTTAACACCACTTTCAATTAAAGCTATGGCACCAGCGACTTCTATCTCGCTAAGGTCTCTCATTTTGACAAATACTGAATTCAACAACAATAAACTGTCATACCGTTGCCCATTGAAGTTGTCTAATCCTGCTGCGATATAAAATCTAAATACGAATATTTTCCTGATCACTTTATTTTTTGTACTTGTTCTGGAATCTTAAACTTTCCAGGGATAATTAGCATAAACCCTTGCATAAACCCGTTTCTTTTCTATCAAATCACTAATACAAAATGTACATCAATTACGAAAATATAATTTTTACGCGTATGTAGCAACGATCTAAAAAGTTACAGGGTTACCAAAAACTGTCCCCCTAATTTTTTTGAGCAGAAATGATTTTTTATGCTCTAGAATTCTTTTTTTGAAATTCTTGCCTGTTTGTCCTATATATATATTTTGGACAAGAACCACATTTTAATTTATATACTCCTGACATAACCAATTTGCATGTTTTTGTTTTATTATTCTTAATTATAGAGCCTAGAGTATTTGTACACTTAAAAGCGATATTCGGATTTAACTCTCTAAGTTTATTAGCAATTATTTCGCTAGGTTTACCACAATAAGTTTCAGGTTATAATTATTTAGTGTTTTATTCGAGTTTGGTTTTGGATAGACTACGCTTATGACTATATTATATAGTTTCTTTTTTAATAAAGATTCAATAAGATCCGGTCTTGGATCCGGTTTATATCCATTATTTATTGCAATTTGTTTAATAACGTTTAGTTCTTTGTCGTAATCTTCTTTATTGAGAGGAACCTGTAGTAATCTATGTAAGTAGCTATTGAAAGCTGAAATGTTATATTTGAAAGGGTGATTAGAATTATGAATTATTGTGTCTGTATGCGACTGTATATGATAAATAGAGAATTTTATGTTTTTATTTATTTTTGTTAGAGTTAGGTCTAGAAAGTTGATAGAGTTATTATTCTCTAATTCAAATATAAATTTTATGGAGGGATATAACGAATTTATATAATTTAGAAAACTGTGTAACTGTTGTGGTAAACCTAGCGAAATAAATGCTAAAAAACTTAGAGAGTTAAATCGGAATATCGCTTTTAAGTGTACAAATACTCTAGGCTCTGTAATTAGGAATAATAAAACAAAAACATGCAAATTGTTTAAGTCAGGAGTATATAAATTAAAATGTGGTTCTTGTCCAAAAATATAAGTAACAGTCAACTCGATCAAGTTATACCGAAACTATTTTGATGAAGCTACAAATATGAATGTCCCTAAATGTTCACTGATGATACCCGTTAATAAAGACATTTCCCGAGACATTTCCTTTTAATCTCAGTACGGAGTTCAAGGGATGACGGAGTTTCAACCGTCCACAAATTATAAAATATTTGGGAGTGTCTGAAATATTAACAGGTAATATCTTCAGTAAAAACTTGGTTTTGAGACATTTATCAAAATATTTTATAATATAAGGGAGGTTTGTACCGTACTGAGATTAAAAGTGATTTTGGCGAGGATTTTGGGGCCATATTATGATGATACACCTTGAAATATTATAATTTAAGTAGTCCTAAGGGAAATAAAACGTGTTAGATTTTGACTGGTGCATGTGGAAACTGTGGAAAAGTGAAAATCCACAATCCAAGTGGGGGTAAATTTGTCAAATTTTTATTTTGCGGCTGTTTGAAATTTAGTTGGTGCTTACAACTGTGATCAATATACTCTGAACGTACAAAAATATTGAAACTGGAAATAAATAAAATTTTTCATTTTTAGAAACTGACCTCTGATGCAAAAGTAATAAGATTCTAGACGACTTTTGTGAAATTAATTTTCTATATTGATAAAGACATATTATTATTGCGATATGTCTTATAAATTAATGTAGTTAACGAGAAATCAACCCCCCTTCCTACACCTCTGTTGAACATTTTACATAATAATGACTTTTGTTAACATGCCTTACATTTTAAGTGGTGCAAGTGTCTGCAATGGGAAAATGAATTTTCCGTCCCACGGTGGGCCTTTTTGGCCAAAAATTTTTGTACAGCTTTACTACACACAGGTGGTCCTTATAATGGTAATTATTTGCCATCGAATGCCGTACGAAAAGAAAATTGTGCTTAACAGTAGGAAAATTTTCCCCTGTAATAAATTTGAGGGGTGCATGCAGGGGGGGCGGGACGTAATTATAACCCATCATCCCATAGATATTCAGAAAATTGGGTTCCAATCTCGATAATAGTATATTGGGTAACTAGGAGGAAAAGCAAAACATTCCTGGATGATTGTGGCAATTGCTGGACGAGGCGTAGCCGAGGCCAGCAACACAGGAGTCCAGGAATGTGCTTTTCCTACGAGTTGCACATACTATTTTTTATCCGATCGGAATTAATTATAATTCGTATTTATAAAAATAGAGCCAAATATTACTCTAAATAAAAACAATGTTTTAAATTTAAACTCAACATAATATCAAGTTTTGAATCGAGCTTGGAGTTTATTACGTAACTAGGGAAACCACAGCTAAATCTTGCTTTTGATAAAAGTCAGATCTGACAAACAACGTGTTTAAATATGACAACAATTTTATATTCCCGGCCTAGGACGGAAATGCTGTACGTACAGTTATTGCATGTTGCCAAGCAACGAATACAATATACTGGAATCATGACTTTTGCGATGAGAAAACACATCGGAAAGGTATAGTTTTTCGTCCAATCGGATTTTTTTTTTATGATTTAGGGTCGCAAAATTTAAAAAAAAAATACTGGAAACCATGTTTCAGGTGACAAAGAATTATTCGATTGTATTAATTTTGATACATAATATTCAAAATAATTTATTCCAGATGTTAAAATGTTTTGTCACATGTTATACTCTTAAAAATTTGATAAAATATTTCTCTAGACTGAATATTCTCTTACTAAAAGTCTGATAAAATTTCCCTAGATCTGAGTTTAAAAATTTGAATTTTTGACATATTTTAAAGCACAAGCTTTATGGTCAAGGGTATTTGTTATAATTCGGATCTTATACTTTTATCCATAAAATATCTGAAAATTTTCAAATCTTCAACGATTAATTTAAATTTTTAGTTAAAATCTGAAACCCATAGGTACTTATCAAAAATAGCAGCCCAGCGATTTTATTACTAAATACCTGATACAAATATTGCTTAAGAGTTATGTTAAAAAGCAAGAGTCTGATCTCTCGAACCAAAGATGTATACCATATGTAAAAATTATTCAGGTAATAAAAACATTTGTTAAAATAATTTTTAATACCACGATTAATTTAATTCTTCACTATGTTAAAATAGCAAGAGTTCAGTCTCGATAACCAAACGTATTTTCTATAATCAAAAATATTATTCCAGACGCTCTACTCTTATCAAAAAAAAAACTACATAAAATATTTTTCTAGACTAAATACTTAAAAGCACGAGCTTAAAGGCATTTGTAATATTCAACAAATATATACCGGATATTACACGCCTAAAAATAAAATATTTCTCTTTAAGATAACCACCATTATCCGAAACTAGGTTTAATTCCCTGGATATAATTAGCAGCTGCGGAAACCAAGTTTGCTGTCTGAAGATGATCAGCATTGACTAAACTACTTTGTCTGGATCCATGAAGATAACTTGTATTAGCCAAAACCTTGTCTAAATCCATGAAGACAGCATACATTAAACGGAATTTTATCTAATTTCCAAAAGAGGATCAGCATTGGCCAAAACTGTCTAATTTTGGTCAATGCTGATCCCCTTCTGATTACTAGTATTAGCCAACACTCTGTATACATCCAGGAATATGTCTTACATTAGCCGAAGGCTTGTCTAATTCCCGAAGACGATCAGTATTGGCTGAGAACAGGTCTAAACTTGGTCTAAATTTTGAAGATGTCCAAAAATAGTCTAAATCTCTGAAAATAATCAGTATTGGCCGAAACTTATGTAGACCTGAAGATGTCTTACCTTAACCAAAATCAATTCAAAGGCCCTCAAAGTGTTTCACATTATCCAACATTCCTGAAGATGACTAAAATCGCCGAAACAAACTAATTTACTTTATTTGCGAATTTATTTTAGAATATTGTCAACAAAAAAAACTAATTTACCTGAATCACGTTCTGCTAGTTCATCCGATTTTCTTTCTATTGTTTGGAAAATTTCGCCTAATATAGATGATAAGTCTAAGCTTCTGCAAATCACATGAAAAGATGTTGTAGCATTAAAATATAATCCAAAGAATGTCTTTCAAGTTCGATTCTATTAAAGATATAATTTTATCCAAAATGTTACTGAACAATGTTGTAATATTTATTGATACATTTCTGTAGGATATTAATAGCTTTTGAAAATCAGATTTTGTGATTTCAACGCGATCTTGACATCTGATGATGGCATTATTTTTGTGACTGCTTGTTCGAATGTGACTTGCCCACATAGTTCTCAACTCTTTGCAATGTGTAAGATTATGTGAAAAAGAAAAAAACGAAGGAGTATATTTCAGTTTAGAAATTTAAATCAAAATATTTACAAATTAAATAGCACATATCAAAAAATGTCTTACCATTATTAAGAATGGCTGCATTCATTGCAGACGTCTTGGAACACAGGAAAATATTTTATGAATTATTATCATTTATTCAATTCAATTTGGGGATGGGATGGGTGGTTAATTAGTCAAATTTGCCAACTTATCACAAACGTTTTAATACAATTCCATTTTTTATCTTCTTTATTAATATATGTGAACGAATCTAAAAAATTAGAGTTTGTAGTTTTGTATTGATTTTTATATTATTTTTATTTAAATTGCTTTTTTATTAAAAAGGACTTGTTATTGACTTTAAAAACTGTTTACGTTACTGTTACTGTTTTACGTTTCTTTGTTTGTAGCGTCTGTGTTTTGTGTCCAAATGGTTTATTTTGTTTTTTAGAAATTGCATGGTTGGTTTGCCTCTCTCGTCTCGTTCGTTTGTTTGGTCTGCGTCCTTTTTGCTTCGTTTGATGGTACTGTTTGTGTTTCTTTGCAATAAATATATATAAGAACTAGAAGTAAGATAATGAGAATTCGCATCACCCCATGAAATGTCGCTAAACTCATCATTTCGTAAAATAGGATTTTCTTCCCAGTGTTTAATTGAAACATTTGGTAAGTTATAATTTTGAAACCTATTAACTAAACTATTGATGAATGACAATGTAGAAATTTGAATTGAGATTTTGTTGCCCGCAAGAAATTAAATCGCTATGGTTAGAGCCATTAGGACTATTTTGCCCGCAGGAAACTATAAAATTACTATCGTATATAGTAGGCAAATTATTATAGACTTCGTACACCATTCGCAAAAATAATATGTGGTTCTTGAATTAATACTATTTCACCCCGCCCAGACAGGGACTTCACCCGCGTTCCTACAGCTTCCTGATTGTGCTGGAGGTTTATCTGTTTTGCCTGTTTGTTATCTATGTAGGGATAATCCATGATGCAGGAAGTGAGCTGATACCTACTTGTCTTTGTTCTGGGCGGCTGGCGCATCTTAATATAGTATTTTGCGCACCTGAACTGTCAACTCATAGTGGAGGAGCCAGCCATAACCACACAATAATTGCTCAACCTCCCTGTCCACGGAGAAGTCGAACCGCAAAATATTCACGCGGGGGAAGTCTCCACCTGTCTACCCCCAGACTACGATTCTGCAAGTCAAGGTTTCTTTGAACCCTGAAGACATCAAGCCTCTCCATGTTCCGAATCAAGAAGTGCACTCTTGCCGGCCTTTTGTGCAGGCCAGCAATCTACGACGCCGACGTGATTACCCATCATGAGCCAATTAAAACCAAATATTTACAAAAATAGTCTATGATTATAGCGGAAAATACACAGGGTGATTCGCTTAAAAAAAGTAATGATGCTTATATTTCTTTGTTTTGCGAACTTTGTTTGTATTTTTTGCCAGGTAATACGGAAAAAAATACTTCAACTTTGGTATAAACAGTTGTCTCTAACTCTTTATTATAAACTCTGTGGCTGAGTGTTAAATTACTTATGAACACTCTGTATGATTAACGTTATTATGACCAATATCTTTAAAAATAATGCTGAATATTAACTAAGTATCTAGATGTAGTTACCGTTATTTAATTTATTATTTTTGCAAAAACGACACTAAATATGTTTGAATTTAAATTAATTATCTTGTTTCAATTTAAACTATTAATCATCAAAATGGTCCTAATAATTTGTATAAACAAGAAACTCCGATGAATTTTTTCTGATAAAGCCTTATAACTGTTACTCAAATAAAAATATTTTAGCGGTTGCAAGATGTTGTTTAACTCTTTTAGCCTGATTACGTTTGAATCGAAGTCATATTTCTTTACCAATTTTGATGAAAGAAATTACCTTAATAATTCATAAAACGTATTTTTCGCCTAAGTTGATTTTTTTGTATTATATTCTACTACAAGATTTAGCTTTAATATTATAAAATTTTAAAATCTAAAGGCTAAACTGATAAAGTGTCCACTTAACTACCAAAGTTCGAATCGCTCTTGAATGTAATTATCTATATGCTAAGATAAGATAAACAAATATAGATAAGTTTAAACACAATTAATACAATGATAAGGGTTTCTTAACTACATAACTCTTCCCTCTATAAGTTAAAAATAGAGGTGAGAGTGTGCCGGTTCCAGTAATGTAATTAGATGTTGACTTTGACATGGATTTCTTTTGATCTCTTCTGCTAGAAATCAGCTTTATGACTCCTTTGGTTCCTTAACGACTTTCACTTCTACCGCGTGTGAACTGCACACATGATTTTTTTTTTATTTTACTAAAGAAAATTTAAACGGCTAAGTTTATGCTTAAATGCTTAACCAAACCATAAATCCCTCGATTGTTCATGAACTTGAAAGCCAAAAAGACTTACAAAGCAGTCTCAATTTGAACGAAGATCTTCTACGCATCTAGCAAAATGGTGCACCCCCACAATATGCTGCTATGACGAGAGAGTGGTAGGACCAAAATTATCCAAACCAGTGGATTGGCAGAAGAGGTACAATTGAGTGGTCACCAAGACCACTAGTTTACAAAATCCAGCCGGCTTCTCTTGAAGAATTACATCAGAGGTTAATTGATGCTTGTCGATGTTTTCCAAGAGACAATTTTCAGAAACTTAAGGAGGAATTTGCAAATAGATTTTATTTCTGTTTAGAACAAAATAGAAATCATTTCGAGCACTTAATATTTGCGTTATTGCAAAAAAATAGAGATTCTTGGCCTCGGTTTTAGCACTACTGTTTTAATTTCGATTGTGTTGGATATTTCAAAGGCATTTGACAGAATTTGGCATGACGGATTGCTCAACAAACTGCCGTCCTTCGGACTGCCAGCCTCCCTCTGCAGCTGGCTTGCCAGTTTCTTTAAGAACCAATCCCTGCACGTTGCAATTCATGGACACATCTCAGACACATTCATCATTAACGCCGGCGGGCCTCAGAGCGCAATACTTTCAACAACTCTGCTGCTGATCTATATTAAGGACCTGCTGCCCGAAAGCAATAATCCTGTTTACACTTTTTCAAATAAAAGTACCCTTGTCCCCAATTTAGATCAGAAAAACCTTTATCAGAGACGCCGGAGTTATAACCACATACATGAGCAGAGTACAACAATTTTCCAAGATCTGTAGAAGGTTTGAATTTGAAGCGACAAAAATTTGATCTAGTTCAATGCAGCAAAAACCCAAGCAGCCACATTTACCAAGAAAA
>JAEQML010063890.1:0-22629 GCA_016904865.1 Pissodes strobi
CAGTGGCGGACATATCACCGGGCAGTTCGGTGCGCCGCCCTGGGGCCCAAGGTTCAGAAGGGCCCCACGATGTCGCGGATTATAAAGTATTTTTGTATCGAAGTAAGTAAAATGGTAAAACGTCAAATATGCAAACCAAAAATAATGAAATAATAATTAAGCTACATTCAATAAAGTCACAGTGTAGATACCTATACGTATCTACTAATGAAATATATCGACCATACCGCCCATGCCTAATATTTGTTGAGAGCCTGAGAGCGTTAAATTTGGCAACTTCCAGACCCAGCCACCGAACATTAACTACTGTGATTCCCACTATTCCCAGTAGGCCGCATTTTCATTTACGAAAAATTATCAAATACTTGATACTTGAATAGTTTGTTTGCATGATTAAATAATATTAGTAAGTGGAGTGCTAAGACTATACTGTAGCTGCTTCAGGCAGAAGAAATAAAAAAAAGGTAACGTAAGTACCTACTTGTTAAGAATATTTATATTTTTACATATTGTTTTATCTTTTGTCTCAGCCTAAAGACTCTAACGAATTGTATCTCTAAGAAAATCAATTGAATGTATTCAATATATGTTTCTCAATTACTTGCTAATTACTTTACTTTGATAAATACGATATTATAATTATATAGTGGATGGTATACAATGGCGTAGTTTTAAACAGTGAAATCGTTGGCCATCCCCCCGCGGCAAATATTGTGGGGCCCTCTTTTCATAAATTGACTAAGACTAAGAGCCTAATAATAATAAACTATTTTTGTTATGATAGGAACGAATAAGTACACTAGTTTTTTGTTTAAAATATAGTCGGCTATCTTCGAAGCCCCCCCGTCGTTCAAGGGCTCTCTCGTCATGCGTACTCCACGAACTTGTCAACTATACGCCACTGGCCACTGGTGTGAGTGATATAGCATGCTTTATAGTTTAACCTTTAACATGGTCCAGTGTGATGCATCGGCATATAGGAAATCCCAAGCGAATTTTAAATTTGCTCCCTAAATATTTGTTAATTGTTGACTTTTGAGCATAATTAGACTTTTTAAAGGTCTCTGTATGGTAAATACTTTAGGTTAAACGTCTTTGGTAAATACACATGTCGAATTTGAACAATTTTTTACAAAACAATCTTAATTTATTTGAATAAAATTGCAGCTAATTTTTCATTAAAATTGAACAGGCAACACTGCAAATGCCAGACACCACCACCAGCAAAATGCCAACTTACGTTTAACAATAGTAAATCATAGTTTGACGAGTTTACTTATGCTGGTGTTGGTAGTATTACTTGTTCAATTTTAATGAAAAAGTAGCTGTAATTTCATTCAAATCAGTTAAGATTGGCTCATCCAAAATTGGTCAAATTCGGCATGTGTATTTACATAAACTTTTAGAAATATTTGCAAGAACTATTGCTTTGGTTAGAGTCTTTGTACTGTAGTTTGCTAAGGTTTGCTTAGTTTCTCTTCTTTTTAGTTTTGTATTACTATCGGCGATGGATAAGCCTAATCCTAAACACAAGAGTGGTACAGAAAAAAAAGAACAAATTATTCAAAGAATTAATAAACTGCCCATGATTGACAAATATTTTGCTACTCCCTCCCAGCAATCTCAACATTCGCATGATCAGGCGAGTGTGAGTAGCTCATCCTCGTTACCACAAGGAAATGAAAATGTTCGCTTGGATGATACCACAGATCTATATAGCTACGCAACAGATACCTCTTCCAATGCTTTTTACGCGGGGCCAAAAATGTTCACCGGCTTTCGCGAGCGGGTGAACCAGTCGTCTAGGAACGGGTTGGTGTTGCCAAGTTATCACGTCGAACAATATTTCTGCTGACTTTTTGACCAGCTCAAATCATCGAGTTTTGTTATTAACATTTATTTATCAAATACACAAACACATTTTTTTAGAAAAATACGATTTTTACATTTTTTATCAAGTATTATAGTTTATTAATGAAACGGCAATTTAAATGAACAAATTTATAATATTGATAGTAGAGTTTAAAACAAAATTAAATGGTACTTTGACATGTCGATAAACATTTCAAAAATTCCTTTGATCTTCTAAACAAAAACCTGCGTGATAATATTAGGTATTACTTAATACAAATAAGAGATATTACAGTATAAGTTAACAAAATTTGTAACGACCTTTTACACCGATATTTAAGGTGAGTTTTAGCCCATGTTCAAGCACACCATTGACTGAATCTGATAATGAACTTTAATTTGACATAATTTAACATACGATTGCCAAGAAAATGAGTAATACCATAATGTGATATGAAAGGTAAACAACAGTTCGCGACTTGGCAACACGGAGAGGCAAAACGCGTCTAAATAGGAAAATATTTAAGTTTATTGCATTATTGGCGAGCGTCACTTTTAATACCGGAGTAGGCATCTGTTGCGTAGCTATATAGATTTTTATTTATTTAGTACTTACATGCACACCACAGAGCAAAGCTCCAAATGGTACGAAAAGAGTTAAAAACAATTAATCGTAGGACATTATATAAAACATTTGCAACACTTAACATTCAATACATATTCGATAATAAAACGTGTAAGAAGAATAAAAAAAAGTTCAAGACACAATACGCTTCAGTGAGTTGAGACTTATGTTAAAAATATCTAGGTGGTTAAACTTGTCGTTGTACATTGTAACCATTCGATCCACAAATGCTCTTTGTCCGTGGTTGGTTCGGTGATAATGTTGGTGGAACAGTTGTTGGTGTCTTAAAGTTCTCGCTGGTATCTTGAGGTATAGGAGTCTCAGTAAATCGGCACAATCAATCTTCCCGTTGATCAGTTTATGAAGAAAAAACAGAAGCTGGTTCTCTCGTCTAGCTTGCAGCGATTTAAGACCGCAGAGCAGGAGTCTAGTGTCATAGGACAAATCGCGATAGGGGAAACGATGTTTATACAATAAATATTTAACAAATTTATTCTGCACCCTTTCGAGCCTAGATATGTGACACTGGTACTGCGGGGACCAAATGGTGCTGCAGTATTCAAGTATACTGCGCACTAGAGAGTTGTAAATTGTCGTAATTGCCCTGGTGTCCGTCATCAGTGCAGTGTTCCTCTTTATAAATCCAAGCAGCCGCAAGCCTCTCGAAACTATTTGATCCACATGTAGAGTGAATGACAGATCTTTGTCAAACAACACCCCTAGATCATTAAAGACAGTTATCAATTCCAGAGTCTCACTATCGATAGTGTAATTGTGGTCAATTTGATTCATCCCCTTGTAAAAGCTCATTTTTTTACATTTCTTGACATTTAGTTTTAGGCAGTTTTTCTTGCACCATAAAACCAGGCGCTCCAGATCTTGTCGGAGTCCGGTGGACGATGTTTCCGCAATATTATAAAATTTTAGGTCATCGGCGTACATAAGAAAGTCCGATTCTTCAAAACAGGACGAGATGTCGTTGACAAATAGGGAAAACAGAACTGGACCAATGTGGGACCCCTGAGGCACACCCGACAACACCTGGATCTCCTTAGATGTAGCCCCGCCCATGAGTACACGCTGCCGACGATCCGACAGGTAGCTTGCAACCCAGTTCAAGTAGTGAGAACCAATTCCAATCTTTGAGAGCTTTATGAGAAGCAGCTCATGGCAAACACTATCGAACGCCTTATATAACATCGACTTGCTTTCCCATATCCAGACTGGTAACTAGGAAATTTTGATACACCGCTAGGTTGGAATTTGCTGAACGCCCCTGGAAAACACCGTGCTGATTTTCGGTTATATAGTTTTTGTAGGTACGGAAGATCTCATCTGTCAGAATTGATTCCAAAATCTTCGGCAACGTGGATAGCATTGATACACCTCTGTAATTACCGATTTCGGTCCTATCGCGGGACTTGTAAATGGGAAAAAGGGTGGAATGCTTCCAGAAAGTTGGGAAAACTCCTTTGTTGAATATTTTTTGGAAGATGGTGCAGATTGGTGCAGCAAGCGACTGCGAACAAAGATTTAAAAAGATAGGTGGAATTCCATCTGGGCCGGCGTTTTTACTGCAGTCAAGCTCCTTGAGCTTCGATGTAACTTCGACTATGGTGAATTGATGCTGGAGTAGCGTGCTGCCCTGCACAATACTCTCGTGTATTTCAGGATCCACAGTAATCCCGGTGTGATCGGAATAACTTGATTGGAAGTGAGCAGCGAAGGCATTTGCTATTTCTTGAGGACTTTCGAGGAAATTGCCATCGTTTTGCATTCTTTTGGGTATGCCAGAATCCTTTTTCGATGAGTTTATAAAACCCCAGAAGTGTTTTATATTTTCCGGAATCATATGTTCTGCGGATGCGATGTGCGAGGCATAACAAAGTTCAATGTGAAACTTGGTTTCTCGGCGAACACTTGAGTATATCTGATAGTCACACTCGCTTCCAGAGCTCTTGTATCTTCGATATAGTTTATTCTTATGAGCTATCATCTTTTTTAAAGCAGGAGAGTATCATTTTGGGAATTTGCCACTCGTTACTATTTTGGTTGGAACGTGTGTGTCGATCGCTTCTTGCAGAATGTCGTAGAATTGTCGCACCAGAAGGTCTGTATCTTCCTGGCTATCAAGGAATGACCAGTCGGCGTTGTTCAGAAAGAGATTTACTTTTCGATAATCAGCCATTGGAAACTGGTGCAAAGTGATGTTAATCTTATTGTCTATAAACTGTAACGTGTGGCTATCAAAGAGGAATTCTAGAGAGGGATGGTGTTCGTCACATTGTACTAGTGAAAATTCGCTTTTGGTTATTTTCGAGTATCTTATATCGCTGACAAATACTAAGTCCAATATTCTACCCAGTGCATTCGAAATATTGTTGCGTTGCTGGGGCTCCAAGAAGTACATACAGTCGATCACAGCTTCCTCTATGGGATTACGGGTACCCGTTGGAGGCAAATAGCCTTCTTCTTCGAGCCATCTCACGCCAGGCAGGTTGAAGTCGCCGAAGATGAAAAAATTGGCGTTGTTATATTCGCTGGCTACGCTTTCACAGCTGTTTGTAAAGTGACTATAAGCGTCGAGGGCTGATCCAGGAGGGATGTAAACACAGCAAAGAATTTCCTTGCTGCTACCAAAGTTTGCTTCTACCCAAACGCTCTCATAGCCAAGGTTCTTGAAAGCGGAAACTGTTCTCGAGTGGTACTCCGACTTGATGGCGATAAGGACGCCACCGCCTCGGCTGCAGTCCAGTTGGTCATAGTCGCGATCGCAGCGAAACACTGAGTAATTTTCAGTGAAAAACTCTGATGAAAAGTGATCCCGGGAGAGCCACGTCTCCGTAAGCATGATGCAATCATAATCGCTGTTACCAACGGACATCATAAATTGCGGTGCTTTAGTGCGCATTCCCCGAACATTCTGATAGTAAATCGAGTTAAGGTTTTTGTTATGGACTCTGTAACTTGGGTGTGACGACGTTAATTCCAATATCGGAGGATGAACTGATTCAGATTCGTTGAATAAATTTAAAAATTTGTCTCGTGGTTTACTGATGCGTTGACGTGTCTCCGCTGCCTAGGTCTGGTGGAGCTCAGTGGAGCTATAACTTCATTCCATAAAAACCGGGTAATTTTAAGCTTCCCGTTTAGGGTTGGTGTGCAGAACGAATTTTTTTCCTCTTCAGTTGTGAAATTGTCCATACTCAGAAATACTGAGTTGTTCGTGTCATTGTGGACGTGCTTGTGAACGTTCGAGTTAAGTTCATAGATAAAGTTGTTGAGGACTGGTCTCTTTGAGGCATATGCAGGACCTATTATGATTAAATTAGATACATTGGAGATATCCATCAGTTTTGACCAGATGCGGGGGCCAATCACTCTTCCGAGAGAAGCATCCTTAATTCCGGTACAAAGCAAGATATAGTCTTCCTTCGTAAGTTTCAGAAGCAAGTCAGAATATTTATTTATTATGTCTTCAACAGTGACATTTCGCGCGTACTGGCAGTTAATGTCACAACTACTGTTGGAGTTGCTCTTAAGCAACATGCTTAAGCCTCTTGTGTAGATCTGTGATGATACAAATATTGAACAACAAACCTCTTGTCAGGAGCTCTTAAAATGTGTCACTGACAAACCCATTCAACCCTCTGAAAAAATGGTAGGACCTGAAGATTTAAAACGCTTAAATTTTACCAACGATTTGAGTGATTTTGCCAACAAAGAGCTATCAGATGATGCCAAACGTTTGATAATTTTTTTACCCCCTAATAAACCCAAAAAGCCTTTCCCAAAAGATATAAAACAAGGGAATCGAAGCTTCAGTTAAAGTTACTATTGGTCGAAAACTAGGTATGGTACTGTTCCTAGGGTTTGGAATATTGTTATATTCTTACTTTTTATGTGATACTCATAAATCATGTATTACCTATGAGAAATGCCTTAACTTAGTTTTAAAATATACAAGGGGTAGGGGCCCATAAACATCTTTTGCCCTGAGGTCCACGCGTCCCTAGATCCGCCGCTGAATGAAAACCTATGTCTTCGGGGGGCTCGTTGAAAAACTCTTGGAAAATAGGATCTAGGCATACCAAGTAAACAAGTTTTATGTTTGCAATAACAAGGATATTAGGGCCTTATAAAATAACTACTGAGTGATAACTATAAAGTTATCGTTGCAAAGTTGCTGAATTCCTTGTCAGGTAAGATGGTTTTGTTTTTAGCATTTTCAGATAGATGGAAATTTTGGATAGCCACTTTGGTGCTATCCTTTTGACTTTGAGCCCTCATCACTATCTTTTTTTTTTTAATACAGACCATAATTTTGAGAAATTATTAAAAAATTATATATTATTATATATGTTTGTTAATAACATGCTAATATTGGTAAAACTGGTAAAATTGTTGGTACATCATAAAATGCATCTTAATGCACCACCAAATTTCACAAAAATATCCAAGGTAATACCAAAGTTACAATAAAAAAAAAGATTTTTTTCTTAAAAGTTTAGCACCCTGTAGTTCAAAAGTTATTTATAGGATATAAAGTTTTTTCTTAAAATGAACCCAAGAATAACCTCCTTTAATATTAGCATGTTTTTTTAAGAAGCACTCTATATATTTCGATATTCTTATTTTTATTACTTTAGGAACGCGCTAAAACAATATTCACATTTATTCAATTTTATTGTGTCAGGCATCATCATTCAAACAATTACCGGCAAACCAGCGGATTCATTACCACAAAAAATAGGTGGTTACTTCCTATTATCATCTGGGAAAAACTCTTCGATAATTTACTGTACTATCATGGTAAAATACATATGAGGTCATTCATGTAAAAAACACCCACAATGATAAAGCATAAGGCACGTAAGCTTGGCCTAGTCTTAGTATATGAGTGTACGTGAGTTGTTTGTAGTGGATTTTAGTATATAAATACGCACATACATAGTGAGACAGATACAGAATTGCACTGACGAATTTAAAAAATTTATACAGCCATCTAATTTTTTTTTTAATTGATAATCAATGAGGAAGTTCGCGTACAGGACCAAGTATAAAGGGAAATTTTAACAGAGTTTGATTTTAAATGGAACGTTGTCTACAGCCATGTTACATAATGATACATTTTCTTCACAACACAGTTTTATCCACAATTCGACGCGCGTTTCATCATCATCATCAGGAGATGGTTAAAACTAATTATTTTGCCGAAGGTTCTAAGCCCCAACTCAACGTAGGCAAATTAAAGATAGAAAGTATTTTAATAAAGTGAAAGGCTATAGCGATTCTAATTACAATAATACTTATCTAAAACTTTTCTCTGGACCACCTAATCCAGATTTCAAAAATTGAGACGAAATTTAGCAATCTCATGACGATAATAGCCTATTCATATGTTTTATCCCATATTCACCTTCGTCTGGCACGAGATAGCCTTCCGCTGCCCGGCTGTCTTTTTATGGCGGACAAATGATTCCAGAATTATAGGGGATTTTTCCAGATAAATACCACGTAACTACTTTTTCTAGATGTAGCAATATATTCAGTATATTTGCTGCATAGGTGTAATAATTGGATATGTTCGATTGATAAGTGGCATTTCTGTTTTCTATTTTATCTGTTTCTTGAAATACGACAGCATAGGATTCTAAGCCTAATATGATCAAAATTGTTTAATATGAAACTCAAAAATTAGTCATTGGATATCATTCATTTATTAATAAATCACAACAGCAATGTTGCCATGTTTTCTATTTTCTACATATTTTTAGTAGCTTCATTATTCCATTGGATTTGTATTACAATTAACTCGATGGGCTACAATTTGTATAATCTCCAAATCAGATCCCAACTTGATTTGGTCCTTGATATATGGCAAATATGGTATTTTTGAACAATATCTAGATTAGCATATGCTACCCAAAATGTGTCAAAAAGTACCCGAAGTGTGGTTATTTATTGGGCTCGATTTATAAGTGGCACTGGCAATAATGCTAGATTACTCTGGGATTTTGTATTACAAAATAAAGATGTGAAGTGATACCTATGCAGAGATTGTAGCGATGGTGCCACGTTTTTTATATGTTCTGCACACACACACAAAAGGAAAATCCTATTTATCAATTAACGAGCGGTGCATGTGCTGAAAAGACGGTGGACGTTGGACTTGAAGCGCTGTAGGTTGTAATTTTCGAGAAAATCCATTCCAGGGGCAGTCCTCCAGACCAAGGAGCCCCGCAGCAGCTGCGAATGTGGATGAGCAGCTTGTGTCTATTTGACACAACTCTGGGCAGAATCATAAGTGCCAGCTCGTTCGAACAGAGGTCCGCCACTTTTCTTCGACGTTCAACGCTATCAAGGCTTTTAGTCAACTCTGAATCATCCACAAGATGGACTGCTCTCCTTTGTATGGAGTTCAATATCTTGTTTGGATAGCGAGCTCCACACATGGGAACAATATTCCCGAGATGATCTTATCTGGATCTTATAGAGCAGGAAGAGCTGACCTTTTTTGCTCTATAGAGTGCTCCTAGTTTTTGTGCTGTCGCCTTGGTGGTTTTGGTGAAATAATTACGCCAAGACATGTTGTTTTCTACGTTGATGCCCAGCAAGCTTATGGATGAGGTCAGAGTTAGTGTCTGTCCTGTCAATGATAGGTCAGGTCCTGCGGTGTTTGCTTTTTTTGAGAATACAGCTACTTGAGCCTTTCCTGCATTAAACTGGACCTTGTTTTCCTCACCTCATTCCACGACAGCGTTCACATCCTCATTGATGGAAGCATTCTGATTTTCTCACTCGTGTTGAGAACGAGCATGAATGAGGATATAAGAGTGTACGCAGTACATTGAAAAGGGTAAATTTTTTTTTTAGGAAATCTCGATCTAGACACCTGGTCGATGTTGAAAGTCGTCCAGTTGACCAGGCAGTGACTGCCTCTTTGTCCTAAATCCCTACCTCCTGCTCTTCATCCTTCGCACTGGAACCGCTCTCGCATTACTTCAGTGCGGGGATTGTCTTGAAAACCATTTTACTTTCGACGGACGAACGTGGCATCACGGCGACTACAGCCAAAGAAAAAGCAAACATGCTCGCCAAAATGTTTTCATCGCACTCTACCTTAGACGTGCCCCAAAGCAAGACTCTCCCCACTATACCGAACATCAACACCACCATGGCAGAAGTCAAGTTTTCTCATCGTGATATTCGCAAAATCCTTAAAGAACTAGATACGCAAAAGGCATCAGGACCGGACGGAATACCTGCCATCGTGCTAAAAAACTGCGCCAACGAACTAACACCTGTTTTTTCCAGGCTTTTTTCTCTTTCTTACAGAAAAGGGATTTACCCATCCTCTTGGAAAGTCGCTCGAGTGCAACCTGTTCCAAAAAAAGGCAAGAAAACCACGCCCTCAAACTATCGCCCGATTGCCTTGCTTCCAATAATCTCCAAAGTCATGGAACGTGTAGTCAACCAGCAACTACTCAAGTACCTCGAGAGCAACAGAATAATCAGCGATAATCAATACGGCTTTCGCAAAGAGAGATCGACAGGAGATATATTGGCCTATGTCACTCATATATGGAGTAGGGCAATTGAAAACTATGGAGAGTCTCGAGCGATTGCGTTGGATATTTCAAAGGCATTCGACAGAGTTTGGCATGACGGACTGCTCAACAAACTGCCGTCCTTGGGACTGCCCGCCTCTCTCTGCAGCTGGCTGGCCAGTTTCCTTAAGAAACGATCCCTACATG
Source organism: Pissodes strobi (assembly GCA_016904865.1). Lineage (NCBI taxonomy): Eukaryota > Metazoa > Arthropoda > Insecta > Coleoptera > Curculionidae > Pissodes > Pissodes strobi. Next base: position 10,234 of record JAEQML010063890.1, read on the forward strand.
TTGCAGTCGATGGACACATCTCGGACACATTCACCATCAACGCGGGCGTGCCCCAGGGCGCAATACTTTCACCAACTCTGTTCCTCATCTATATTAATGACCTGCTGATCGAAACGAATAATCCTGTTTACAGTTTTGCAGATGACAGTACCCTTGTCTCCCACTTTAGATCAGAAAAACCCTTACCAGCGACTGAGACTCATCACCGCAGACAGGAGCAGATTACAGCAATTAATCAAGACCTGGAGAAAGTTCAAACGTGGGGCGACCGAAATTTGGTCCAGTTCAATGCAGCAAAGACCCAAGCAGCAACGTTTACTAAGAGGGCCAATACAGCGGGCCCTGACATCATTATGGCAGGATCGACCATTCCTTCATCCTCGTCAATCGGGCTGCTGGGTGTCTCGGTCAACAGCAATATGTCATGGCATGACCATGTTGCTAACATCGCAAAATCAGCCTCCCAGAAGCTTGGTGCGCTATTTCGCAACAAAAAACTCTATACACCGCAGCAGTTGCTCTTGCTGTACAAAGCGCAAATAAGACCGTGCTTAGAATATTGCTCACATATCTGGGGTGCCGCACCAAAGCATACCCTAAAGCTGCTGGATTCCATTCAGAAGAGGGCTGTGCGTCTCGTCGGCGATCCGGAGTTGACCCGGAATCTGGATAGTCTGGAACATCGCAGACATGTGGCCGAGATGTCTCTGTTTTACAGATACTTTCACGGCAGATGTTCCCAGGATTTGGCCCACATAATCCCGCCCCTGGCAACTCCTGTCAGGCAGTCCCGACAGACGGCAGGAGCGCACCAGTTCGTCGTACAACTAGAAACACCTAGAACATTGCTTTACCAGAACTCCTTTGTCTGGCGCACTGCATCACTGTGGAACTCACTTCCAGGACATCTGTTTCCCACTAATTACAACCTACAAATATTCAAGAACCGTGTCAATCAACATCTTCGCACACACACCGCTCGTCGAGCGCCATAGGATCTACCTTTAGTGTGTGTGCCACTGCCATAAAAAAAAAAAAAAAAAAAATAGGCAACAAGCACAAACAGACCCAGTGGTGCCGTAAAATATCGCAGCATATTCTTGTTGGAAACATCACAGATATAGTATTAGTGGTTTGTTTAGATTTGCATTTTCACCAGAAGGTGTGATTATCTTGCTTCCCGCTCTTTAGTTTCGATGATGCTTCTTATAGCTTTATACGCCGTGTTCCATAACTCCTCTGTCGTAACCAGACATTCCATAATATTCTCTGCATCAAAGCGCCTCCCTGTGTTTCTTGAGAATTCATCCCTAGGCTCCTCCCATCTTTGGCAGGTGAACAGCGTGTGGTCTACGTCGTCGGTATGTTCGCAGTAAGTGCATTTCTCCGTATCTGCTCTACGTCTGTCAAAAAGATACTTTTTGAAGCACCCATGTCCTGAAAGTGCTTGGCTGAAAAATTAGTCAACTTCTCCGTATGGCCTTTCCAGCCAGACCTGAATATTTGGGATAAGGCCATACGTCCAGCGTCCGTAGGTGTCCTCTACCCACTGTTCTTGCCACTTGGCAAGTAGCGTAGTCCTGGCTTCTTGCTTGTTTCTCCCTTCATATCTTTCCTTTCGTTCCATTGCCATAAGTCTTAACGGGGGTATTCCAGCGATGACTTGTGCTGCTGCCAGGGAAGTGGTACGATAGCCTCTACATACTCTTATACATAAGTGTTTTTGAACCCGGTTTATCCTTGAAAGGAGTTTCTTATTATTTGCCGCCATGTACCATACCGGGGCTGCATATAGTATTTGGGAGTGGACCACACTTGTCAGTACTCGACGCTTTGTTGCCCTGGGCCCTCCGATATTTGGCATCAAGTTGATAAGAGCTTTCATGGTTTTCGCCGCTTTCTGGAGTATCCTGTTAATGTGCTCAGCATAACTCAGAGTTGTGTCCAGCCACACCCCGAGGTACCTAATGGACTTGCTCAATTTGATGACTGAGCTTTGAACGTTAAAACTGATCTGACCCAGCTTTCTTTTTGTGCTTAGTAGCACCGCTTCAGTTTTTTCGGGCGCAAGCTGCAAACCCCTGCACTTTAACCAGTTGTCTACTCTAAGGAGTGCTGTGTTTGCAAAGTTTCTTAAGGCCTCTTCCGTTTTAGCTACCACCACCATTGCTACATCGTCTACGAATCCTATAAGTCTTACGCTCGTCGGTTGGTCTAGCTCTAGTAAATCGTCGTACATAACGTTCCAGAGAGTTGGACCCAGAACTGAGCCCTGTGGGACGCCGCTGCTTGTTTTTTATAAACTGTTTTGCCTTCCGCTTCTAGGATTATTTCGCTATCAGACAGGTATGATCTGATTAGGTTGATAAGACTTTCTTCAATTTCCCTTCTTCTTAATACGTCCAAGATTATTTGCCAGGAGGCGCTGTTAAAAGCATGGACGTACCAGGGTTATGACAACAAAGCGTCTATGCGCAGGGGTGAAGGCAGCAGCCTCTTGAGCGGTTCTGACTACTTCCATTATGGCGTCTGTCGTTTGTCTTTTCTTTCTAAAGCCGTATTGCCTATCTGACAGGCCTCCAGTCCTTTCCAGTTCGTTGTTTAGTCTGGCTAGGATAAGATGCTCGAAAAGCTTTCCTTCAATGTCCAAGAGACAGATAGGTCTATAGGAACCTGGACTATCCGCTGGTTTATCGCCCTTGCGAAGGAGTATTAGGGTCGCTCTCTTCCAATCTTCGGGAAAGATACCGCGCTCTGCAAATTCGTTGTATGCCGCAAGTACATACCCTGGACGTTGCTGTGCTAGTTCTTTGATTACCTCTGTAGGAACTTATCCGGGCCCCGGTGCTTTGTTACTCTTTAGTCTTTGGTATGCTGAGTTCAGTTCTTCTATACTAAATTTTGTAAATATCACAGTTCTATCACAGTTAAATATCACAGGTTCGTGCTCGGGAAAGAGGTGTTTTGCAACATTCTTCATCATTTCCATCGTCATTTGAGGCCTCGGTGGGAAACCGAGCAGCCTTTTCATTATAATTTTGTAACCGTCTCCACATATATCACACTCAATTTCATCGCACAGTGTTGTCCAGCAGGTTCTCTTAGCCGTTTTTATTTTGTTCCGTAGTGCTCTTTTTACTTCCATGTAGGATTCCCAAAGTTGTAGGTTTTGTTGCCCCTGTCTTCTTTTTGCTTCTCTTGTACATCGTCTCCTTTGCATGAGGCATTCTTTCGAAGCTCCGCTATCTCATCGTTCCACCAATACACGGGTCTTCCTCTACCTCTTGGCATTGATTTGTTGCATATCTCTTTGAGCTTGTTGGAGAAGCTCATCCGTGGTGTTGGGTTTCCATCTTCTGGAATTTGATTTATAGCTTTTTTAAGATTGCCCATGTCGAGTTTTCTAGCCCCTTGTTTTGTGTCTCGTATTTATACTTGCCGTTGTTTCTGTATATTAAAGGTAATAAAGTAATGGTCGCTTAACGATTCTTTATCGCTCACTTCCCATTCCGTAATGAGGTTTTTAATGTTTACGCTTGCCAGAGTCAGATCCAAAATTCATGTGTAATTTTGGCGGTGGAAGGTTGGTTTATCCCCTTGGTTGATGATTGCCAGGTCATGTTCTACCATCCACTCCGTCATAATTTGACCTCGATTGTTGGTTATCCCCATTCCCCACTGGGGAGACCTGGCGTTAAAATCCCCAGCTATAATTGACTTTTCCTGGCAGGATCTTATGCACAATCAATAACCTGGGTAGCAGTTTGTCAATGATCCGAACATCACCCCTAACAAACAGTTTCAACTATTTATTGAAGTTATAAATGAGTCCGTAGAGCTCAGTTTTCCTCTGAAATCAAGAATTCCCAGTAATGATAGACAGACCGTAAAGGTTGAGTGGTACAATGATGAATTGAGAGAATTGAGGGAGAGACTTCACGCTCTGGCTGTTGTGAGTAAGCAATATCCTGAGTTTGTACCAAAGCATCTGGTCAGTGGGTATATGAAGGTCTATAGAGCTAATATCTGCAGCTCTAAGAAAATACCATATGATGCTTACATTAAAAATTCCAATAGGCCAAATGTTGCGATGTGGAATCTCTTAAAAAGTAAAAGTTCTTCATCCAATATAATACATACAGATGCACTAAATGCACACACTTTTAACAACTTTTTTATTAATATTGCTGATGAAATTGTGAAGGACCTACCAAAAGCCAAAAACTCCTTTGACAGCTACCTAACTTCAAACTTACCTCCAATGAATAGCTTTAATTTTCGATTGGCCACTTTCAATGAAGTTAGAGATAAAATATCCAGCCTAAAAAACAGCAGCAAAAACATATTTTCTGCTTTGACATTTCCACAAAAATCGTAAAGTCACTTAAAAATTTACTTGTCTATCCACTTACAAAGTTAATTAACCATTGCATCCTGGCTGGAGTATTCCCCTCGGTTTTCAAGGTTGCCAAAGTGGTACCCATTTTGAAGAATAAGGGCTCACCAGACAATGTTACCACCTACCGCCTAATATCTCTTTTACCTATTTATTTACCAACATTCTAAAACACCAAATGAATTTTTATTTTGAACATAACAACTTGTTTCTTACTGGGCAATATGGGTTTCGTAAATCAAAAACCTTGGCTATTAATAATCTAATGGATCTTGTTGTGGATGGACTGGAACAGGGTTTGGACACATATGCATCTTTCTATGACCTCACAAAGGCGTTTGACTGTGTCTCACACTCCATTTTCCTTTAAAAAATAGCGCACTATAATTTCTCAACTGTGAATCATACCTTACTGGTCGTACTCAATATGTCTACTTTGACAACAAAAAATCTCAAACTTTGGACATTGACACTGGGGTACCGCAGGGCTCAGTGCTGAGTCCTCTTTTGATCCTAATTTATATAAACGATCTGTCAAGTTGTCAGAGCAGAGGCATGCTCATTCTTTTTGCTGATGACACGACCAAAACAATCAGATATCAGATGTTTGATTGGTTTGCTGCCAATCAGCTCAGCCTTAACAGATCCAAGACTCAAAACTTGAACTTCACTCTCCGACAAAATAAGCCTGACCTGCCCTGTGACCCGCATGTTAGGTTTAAGTGGAGTCGTTCTTGATCCTGGACTTACATGGGAGGACCATGTTAGTCAACTGAGCGGAAGATTATCAAAAATTATTTACCTTATTCAGTAGGGCACTTTCTCATAATGTGTCTCTCCCTACTCTTATGCTTACTTCTCATCTCAAATGTCATATGCAATTTTAAACTGGGGTCATAGTTCTCATGCATGAAAAAATTTTTGGTCTGCAGAGGAGGTGTGTGCGGGTCCTGGCTGGGCTTAGTTATCGGGATTGCTGCCATCAGTACTTTACCTCTCTTCATGTACTTACTTTTCCATCCTTATATCTACCACTGTCTTGCCTATATTAAGGAAAACGTATCCCATTTCTCCTCACATGAAAAAGTTCATAAGCACTTAACTCGTAACCGCAATGACATTCTCCCTGATTTTCGCAGATTATCAAGAACACGAAGGGGCACTGATTATTTCTGCATTGAATTCTTCACTGTCCTTGAATTAATTTTAGAACTAGGTATGCACATATTATTTTAAAATTTTAAAACTGTATGTTATCGTTCTTCTTTTTGTTGTAAAGTGCTTGTCATTATTTTAAAGGTATATGTCTTTACTGTGTACTTAGGATGTAGAAAGATTTTAACTTTAACCAATATTTTAATCATAATAGTTAGTAAGTTTTTTTAACTCTGAAACCTATTATTTTCCTTATCTGACTTGTATACGCATTTTTTTGTTATGCTTTGTACCAATAAATATATGTTTGATTTGATTTACCTAAAAATTACGAAGCATAGAAAGACTTCTTACGTGATGTCCTGCATATTGCCAACAAATTCTATTTAATATATCTCCCAAACATATTTTCTTTTTGTGCAACTTTATGGGATACCTCACGCTTCTATTTACAACAACATTCATTCGGGAAATGAAAATGCCGTTAATTTAGACAGATTAAGATAAATCGATCAAGCCAAGACAACAAGTGGTATACAAATAGATAATCCGGGCTGTTGCAGCAACCTAAATAATTAAAAGATCAATCGACTTACCTGTAAGGAAGATCGATCGGAATTATCCGAGCATCTTCGCCGTCCCTCATTGCACTTTGAAGTAGCCGCTCGCGCTTATCGCCTTGATGCGTCATTACAATTTTGGTTCGTGAGATTTTTGATTACGTTGCATTTGGGGTGAAAGGGAGAAGGTAAAGACTGGGTGGGTTTGCAATGAGGGACGGCGAAGATGCTCGGATAATTCCGATCGATCTTCCTTACAAGTAAGTCGATTGATCTTTTAATTATCCTTCGCATCTTCGCCGTCCCTCATTACACTTTGTAGATGTTTAAAGTATTTGCGATGTAATCTACATTAACTGAAATTTGCGAATTTTCTGTAGTCCTAGATTTGTAAGGCCTTTTTATAAACTAAAATTCAAATTTATAACCATTAGATTTAATAACACACATAATATGAAGGTACATATATCATGTTTAACGCTTAACTGATATTAACCTTTAACTTATTTTTAATACTATACCAATATTCTTATGTAATATGATAACAAGTTGGTAAGTAAGTTATAATTGTAGCTCCATATTTATATGATCCTTTAGAAATTATGGTTCAGTAAACAAGATGCAAATCCAGTGGGATTACCCACGCCAAGTTTGTTATAGAATTTTGAGAATACTTTTGATTTGTAATGTAACTCCAATTCTTTGAGCTGCTGAAGTTGCCCCGTGTCGCGTGCTGTGTGCCCCAAAGATTTCCGTGTTTATACTGCTGGCTCTTAGTATTAACTTGACCCATCTGCTAATGGTTTGACTGCTGTCTGGGTGATAAGGCTTTTTGTGAGTGAGTATTGCATTTTCTTTGGTTTTGCTACTTGTGGTATCGAATGCATCTGCAAATGCAACGATCTATTAGCATATTTACAGTATCTGCGAATGCCGTAATTTCTGTTTTTGAACAGAAAAAATAGGTATGTTCACTAGCTGCAACTGCAATTGCAGACAGTGGAGAGTACGATCGATTGTATCTGCTAATACAACGAACTATTCACCTTTTATTGACTGGTAGCACCCTTTTTCCTTTTGTGCGTTCTATGTAAGTCTCTAATAGTGTGGCTATACATAGTTCAGGTTGATTGATAGAATAAGGTAATATCAAATTAGGTTGAAGCCTGTTTAAGCCACCTGCTTTTATTTTATCCGGGAATCTGATTTCAATTATGTATTCATATTTAAAAATATTGTCTATTTTTACTTCCGGGTTGTCAGTGTGCCGGTGTGCCGTTATTAGTATTAAGAGTGATACTAGCTTTAAAGTTAGATTTGTAGATTTAATGATTTGTGAAGGTACATGCTCTTTAAGCGCTGTATACCTGGGTAGGAATCCCAAGTAAGTAATTGAGTACTTTGGATTTGGGGGTCTTATGTTAAATGTTCCATTGAGAATCCCTTTTATAACCGCTTCGTCTTTTGTTTAATATTCAATATTGGAGAAAGTGCAGATTTGTGTGAGTTCATGGTAGAGTAGGATGACTCCGAAGACAATTGAATATTTAGGAGCTCAATAAGTTTACGGTTTTGGTATATATTTGTTGGTGTTTACAAAACTACAAATTCCCCACATTTATTGTAAGTATTTTCGAATTGTTTGAGGGCGCTATCTGTCAATGAATAAATAATCACTTTTATCGCTTCATGAGGTACGCTTTGTTATAGAAAGGCTCTCCTGACAATAAGGAAGTTTCATCAATTTTTTATTTTATTTATTTTTTTTTTATTTTTTTTTATTATTATTATTATTATTATTATTATTGCTTATTTTGGTAGCCCATGAAAAATAAGTGAACACGTGTTTTTCTTTTTTCTATAAGCCAAAAAATGAAGCAGATACAACGCCGTGAGATGTGCTTATGACGTCATAATACACATGAATTGTTACGTCACACCATGCATAGTATATCTATATATACAAAACTAAAAACTGGTATAGCTCTTGTAATATTCATCTTAGTGGAAATAAAAAATACGTATCGATTTCTTTTTCACTGTTCTATAGTTTGCAATAAAAAAATAATCAGTTTAATTTCTCAGGAGACTTCCTAATTTCCCTACAGCCAGGGAAATTTTCTTCCACAATGGTTGTTTCTCTCTGCAAGGAGATGTGAGTAGGTATTTTTCAGGGTAAAAGATGATAGACTGTTCTGCCAGTAGGTATCTTTTCTCTTGTATAACCCCGAAAAATGAGCATTGTTGCGCGGGAATAACTACGCTTTTTTCAGAATTTATATAAAACCTAAATCTTGTAATGTTTGTGTAATTTTATTTATACTTTTAAGCTCTCTTTTGAATTACCAATAACTAGCCAATCGACTAAGTAGAGTACAGTTTTTATACCCTTTAATTTTACATATCTTACAACTGGTTTCAGTTTTGTGAAAAGATATGGAGCTGTACATAAACCAAATGAAACACAATTAAATTGGTATAATACGTTGCAAAAAACGAATCTTAACAACTTTTTTGACTACTGTGCATAGGGATAAGGAAATATGCATCTTTAAGATCAGTTTTCCCCAAGAATGCGTATTTTGAAATAAAATTTTTTGCCGTCCTATGTAGTCTTCTATTTTGCTAACCGGAGTGGTGTCCTATTGAAAGGCATTTTATAATCCTGTACCCACTCTATTATTGAACTGTTTACCTTTAATTTCTGCCAATTTTGAACGTATAATTCTAGTTCAGACGGTTGGCTAATTAAATTATTGAAAGGGAGGGCTAAGGCACTAATTCCACGGACCATAGCTGTTTCTGTAATTCATACCGTAGTTGTCTTGGCAGGATTTAGTACTCTCTTTGAGATTTAATTTTGATGGTCTGAGGACATTACAGTTGGCAGCTGGTGGATACTTCTCTATCATACTGTTTTTTTTTTTATCTTTTAGTCCTTTTAATACGTGATTGTACCATCTAAAAACTATCTATCTGAGTATGTAGGTCTGGCCTCGCAGGTATGATTTCCTCGTTTTTTTTTTTTTTTTGCCTATTAACAAAGCGTGGTCTTTACTTTGTTCAGGACCATCTGGTGCTTCTGATGTTGGTAAGTCTTGATTCGGATAAGTTATTTCCTCCGCTAGCGTGAGAGGATCATCTAATGCATCTGCAAATGCAAAAGATTTTCCTTGGTTTTGCTACTTATTATATCGATTGCATCTGCAAATGCAACGATCTATTAGCCTAGTTACAGCATCTGCAAATGCTGCAATTTCTGTTTTTGAACAGAAAAATAGGTTCATGAATATGTTCACTACCTGCAACTGCAATTGCAGACAGTGGGTACGATCGATTGTATCTGCTAATACAACGAACTATTCACCTTTTTGCTTGCTGCTTAACCCTGGTTATGCTTTCATCTGCAAATGCAACGATTTTTTAGCATATTTACAGTATCTGCAAATACTGTAATTTCTGTTTTGAACAGAAACCAAGAGTGTAATAATTCGCTACCTCCAATGCAATGATTTTATGTAAGAGGGTTGCAATAGTATGGTGGTTATTTGTTTTTGGTGGTTATTTGTGTTTGTATCTGCAAATACATAGCACTATACAGTTTTATTTTTGTCAATACATATATCCTTTACATCGGCAAATGTAGGGATATAGTGTGCCTCTATCCACTCCAACATAATACACCTACTGACGTGGAGGCTGTTGGGGGCCCTTCACATCTGCAAAATGTGAAGGCCAATTTTAGTTAAAGTTATTCGCATCTGCAAATGCGAATTTGTAAATAGGTATTGATATTATTTATTAACATCTCCTGCAAGCAATGTTTACTCCAATTTTTTCCCTCACCGGTCGGCTCATATCAACACGAATTGTTTAAAAATAATGCGTTCCGGTATACATCGCTTCGACAAAGCCGAACGATAACATTCCGATAAATTTATAACGAGCGGCTAAATCCCGAGTTGTAATCCAAAATACTGCGCGCGATGCGACACGAATCCATGTCTACGTCCTAGCAAACTTTCTATTAATTTACCTTTTTCCCTTAATTTTGGGTTACTTTGGGTTAGCCTTGGGTTAGTTTTGGTTAGCACTTGGTTAGTTCTTGTTGATTGATCCCCCGTTGCGAGCAAAGCGAACGGTGGGGCATGCAAAGCTATAATAATACCCAACTTGGGTTTTAGTCGCTCCGAAATTATGAGTCAGCTTGCCTTTGTGGCTAGTTTTTAGTGGTTAATTTCGTAAGAAAAGGGCACTCTTCGACTTAATTAAATTTTTTTTTTTTTTTTTTTTCTATTTGAAAATTATTTGTTAATGCAGTAATAACAATAATTACAGTATACATAGTCCTTAATCCTCTAGACAGTGTTTTTAACACTGGTATTGGGGATAATTACATTTTAGTAATAATAACAGTACGATTTCTTATAAACTCTCTAGTATTGTGGCTATGAATATCCTTTGAAATTATTATGATAATATTTGATTTTTAAGTTTTATTTATTATCCTGTAGATAAGTGGATCATGATTAAATATAACTTTTAGTTTTTTGTTTTTTGCAATATTTGCATCAAATCGAATTGTAGTTTATAGTCCCACATGTGGCCCATAAGGGGATCAATTATCGAAAACGTGATAATAATACGAAGGCATTATAACCATTAGTTTCTATTTTTTATATTCCTTTATATGGTAAAAATGTTTTATTCTATGTAAAACATTAATAAATGTGCAGGCCAACCGGTATATTTCCTTAGTCAGCCTTTTGATTGTGTTATGTAACCACTTTTTGTGATTGAATAGTATTGCTTTGGTAGGATGTACGATTACGATTAGACGAGATTACTAGAGAACGATTCGAATAGCTCGTATCGTTAACTTTTGCTTATTATTTATATTCATTTCGATATAATATATTTCAATTCCGAATATATTGTTTGATTCTGTGTATAATTGTGCACAGACGACAAATGTAACAATGTTTTGTCATGCCCTCGTATATAAATAACAGTTTGTTAGTAATTTTTGACTGTAACCCGTTCGCACTCTATTTTATTCTAATATAGTTAGTTTTAGAAGTTTGAGAGTATTTTCCATTTTAATTTTATTAGGTAAAAAATTAAGGTTTACAAGTGTCATATTTATTCATAATACTAAGGTAGCTTAGTATTATACACATCATGCTTTTATACGAGAGATAGTTTCTGTTTTTATATATATAAGAGCACCAGGTATTTACCTACATTTGAAATTTTGGCATATAATCTTATGTGTACTCACCCCCTGATTCGCTTCTTCCGATGAATATTGCTCCCTTTTTTCGCCTCCTTTGCGAGCAAGACATATCACTACACATACCGAGACACATACACTGTACTTGAAATACGATTTCTAGGCATTTTTCTTCTTAAAACCAAAAGAAAGAACCGATTTACGGATTCTTGCTTGTCACCGATCGGTACAAAATTGTAATGACGCATCAAGGCGATAAGCGCGAGCGGCTACTTCAAAGTGTAATGAGGGACGGCGAAGATGCGAAGGATAATTAAGTATTTTTGGGGTATTTATTTTATTGATGTAGAATGATGGATTGTGGGTTTTGGGGGAAACAAAAGGTATTTCTTATATTAGTTCGCAGATTCTTCTAGAGGTCACTCGTCATTAACGTATGTCAAGTTTTCTGTAACTAAACACAGTATTCCGATTTTCCCCTCTTACTGGTCGATATGTGTTATCGATACCCTCGCTACCTTATTTCTCGTGACGTGACTCCCGGAGTTCGAACCTATTCGTTTGAAACATCATTCAGTTGTCACTGTTGTCAGTTGTTGTTGAGTATAGTTTGTTTCAAATTTCCCAATTGTTATTTGACAAATTATCCTATAAAGTAAAGCTAAATAATATTAAATTTATCACCAGTGCTGAGTTAGTCCTGTGGTTAGTGCCCGCATCTGTTTGCATCGTGGGTTTTCATGATTTTCCGACCGAAATTCACGTTAAAACTTTCCCTCACGTTTTTCATTGGAATTCGAAAGGTTTTTTTTTTAATTTACGTTTTTGACATCGACGTATATTTGGCGCTTTCGATGGCCTGGAGCTAGGAGAGGCCAGGTGACGCACATGTCACTGTCACACGTGTCCACGTGATCACTCAAGCGTGAAGTTAGCCCTACCATTAAACCGAATTTAAGTGAGACTATACCAACGTTGCCAAGTCTAACTGCTGGTCCAAGGTTCTCCGATTTTAACTAACCACCCTCTGTCTCAAAATGGGAGTTTGTTCC
>JAEQML010063891.1:0-22627 GCA_016904865.1 Pissodes strobi
CCGAAAGGGGGCACAAATTATACCATACTATACCAACACAAAGAAAGGTAATCTCCGGCCGGACAAAGGAAAAAAATAAGCCCATATGCTGTGTTTAGTAATCGCTTAAACAAAGATGCAGCTCAAATTGCGTAACTTTTCATAATTAATTGCCTTTCTGTTTTAACATTCATTAGGGAACACCACTTTTTCTAAAATAGAAAACCAAAAAAGTACGAAACTATGGAAAAAATAATTGTAGAGCTTAGACAAGGAAAGAGAGAGGACGGATAATAGGCCGCAGACGTCTGTTACCAGTTGAGACCAAAGCCAAAGTGCCAGTGGCGTAGCATGGCGATTCAAACTCGGAAAAACTACTTAAAATATTTGTTTATAAGACAGCAAAGTGTTCAAAATTTAAAAAAACAAAACATTTTCGGTTTCTTTTATATTTTGTGGCAGATACATGTATAAATGCTATAATATATGCCTATAATTTCTACTCTTTTTATATTCTTTATTTTTATTACTGGAATCGAAATACATAGGAATGAAAGACCAGGTAGATAAAAACCTTTTTTATCTACCATAAGTGACTCAACTTAGAGAAAAAATGTTCAATTTAGAAAACAAATTGTTCCTCAAAAGCCTAGGTTATGTCTTTAATTTAGAAAACAAATAGATATATGAGAAAATTAAAAGGAATGGATGGGTCTTACTCACAGAGGAAGGTGTTAGTATAGCTTCATTGATTTTATTCTAATAATTTGATTAGAGTTCACTTTTTCACGTCCCCGCTGTTTGATAGCTCGGTCGGAAAAAAAAACTCGTCCCGATAGGTTAAGAATCTACCTGCAGCTTCCCTGGTCTAAGGGTTATTCCATAGAAATACGAATCCTATTTCTATGGGTTATTCCCTTCTACCTACCGCAATTTTGAGCCTTCACGCATGCGTACGTGCTAATTCATACATTTTTCAAAGTTCCTTTTTTGTGATTTTGGGGTTGGGCATACCTAATAACTAAGCAAAATCCGTAACTTGTGTAAGGATTTTGATAAATAAGCACTAAGGTAATATATATTACCATTTTTTTTTTTAAATAAAAAATTGTTTTAAGCTATTTGTTTTATTCAGCGTAAATATTTATATCATATAATGATTACAGGGTTGTGCTAATTTACTAGGATCTGACCAAACACCAAACTTCAGAGTGTTAATGTTTCCTAAAGTTTAAGACAAAAACTTAAGCATGTTTTTAATATATAGGTGATGAAATTTAAGAACAAAATTATTTCTAAATAACTAGAAAACGAAAATGTTCTGGTAATTATCAAGTCGATGTCATATTTAATTTAACATATCTAGTTTTTGAATTAGAATCACGGCACTGATAGTAATTAAATTGATTTTAAACAAACACCATAAAAATAAAAATACGGAGTTTTTTAATTTTTATCAAAAACGGTAATCTAAGCGAAAAACTCAAGAGATGACTTCTGTGTAATTTTAATACCTAAACCATAAAATCCTATCAGATTGACAAAACAGTGGCGTTATACCTATATATTTTTTAAATTAATCCACAGTAGCTGCCTACAAGAGATAAGACTGGCAAAATGATAACAATTCTGCTTAGGATTCCTTTTTAAAAATTGTCACCCAGTTTCAACTTGATATTAATTTGCATTTAGATCTTTAGAAAAAAAAAACAAATCTTCCTCAAATTTCACACTGTGTATTAAAAACAAAGTTGTTCAGGATCTTTGTTTATATGAATATTTTGAATTAAAATTAACTAAAGAGTAACACCCTGAAGTATCGCCAAGTATTTAATTAACACTGTCTAATATACAATTAAAATTGATTTGGTTTATACAAAGAATTCTAGAATACTGCTACATAAAAATTACAGTGGAATCATCCTTTTTATTCATATCTTAAAACTTGTTTATGATAAAATAAAATATATCCCTCTGAAGCCAACACATCCTTTAAAGTAACTTGTGTAATAACTTCATCGTTGCACTTATACCAATAATCGTAGTGCTGCCTTACAAAGGCAATATAATGTCCCTCATTGGCCGAATCTCCTGAATGATTTATAACAGCAAACAAAGAATATCTGTTGTCTGTAGGAAAAGGCTTCTCTTTTTTCCTTTTGCTCATGAAAGGGGTCATGTCGATCATTTCAGGAAAGGAAATGGCAGTCGATATCTTGATTCCTGCATCTGAATGTGAAAATCGTTTCAAGTGAAAAGTAGCTACAACAGGAAGAGTTTTTATAGTTAGCTGCTTAGTGCTTTCTTGCTTAGAACCACAATTTTCACACATAATTTTCTCTCTACCTAAATGTTCAGCTTTAGTAAAACTTTCCAGACAATCTATGAGCGAGCAAGGAGATCGGCCTCCTTCTGTAACTGAACCAAGGTCCAAAGCGAAATCCCAAGTGGGATCTGTGGTAGTTGAAACACCATTACAGTTTTGACACACAACGTCACTTTGAAGACCCCCAGTAAATATTTGATGTATTATGCAGGAACAATTGCCAGTATTATTATGACTTACATTTTTGTTCTGTTGAAGAATTGATTCGGAATAATGCTTGTGTAACAGATCCAATGCTGCCATAAAAAATTCATGGGCGTCGTGTTGTTTATCACCACATAAATGTGTTGCGTGAGTCCATATTAAATGCAGTAACTCATGGAGTGCCAGAGGAGCTCTGTCCCCATTGTAGAATTCTTGAAATAGCTTGGAAACCTCACAAACCAAACAAGCACCTTGAATTCCTTTGCAATAATGTTGTTCGGTGAGAAAGTAGTCACGCAACAGTGGAGTATGCATCAAAGCTTGAACAATACAGTTCATAAAACAAGTAGCCCCTAGGTTAATCAGACCCCTCAGGCCGATAGTAGTTTCTGGTGTAATACACACTTTTTTTGTCCTGTTTGACAATAATTGCCTTTCTTCTTCTGTTGGATCCCAAGAAACACAGTCAAAAAGCCTTTTGTGAAACTTTTTTGACTGCATTCTATTTTTCAGAGCAATATTGTCTACTTCTGCATCATAAATGTAATCCTCACATCTAGTACAATGGAGCTGACCATAGTTTAATTCAATAGAAAAATTGTGTTCTTGGTTTCTAGTGTGTTGCCGGATATGTTCATGGCATCCAAAGTAGACACATTCCAAACAGGCGTGCATATAGGGGCCACGACTTCGACACGTTTGGCAGTAGGAATTGCAGATTTTAACTTGTCTAAATCTGGAAGAAGATCCTATCACAAATACTGCATGGATCCACCGGAGTGTCTCTAAATTTGTAGAATCTTCTTTAAATACTTGAAAATGTTCACAACCCCTTGCTGACATGGTCATCCTTGTAATTAATGTCTTACTATTTTACTTTAAAAGTCATTCATAACATATTGACTTTATGTGACTGCTCTTAGCTATAAAATATGGGTGAAAACTAGAGTCCAGCAAAAATCGATTGAAATTAGATGTTACCCAAATATTGGCGAATACAAGATAAAAGTTCTCTCAACAGTCTCAACTTACGTAGTCAATATTTCCGGTTTTATGTTTGCAACTTTTAAAAATTCTCATGGGTTTGGGGAGCAGCTGATCGATGTTCATTTGACTCGAGCAGCTGATATTTTTTTGTTCGCATGGGGTGGAGCACTGTGATCAGTTAGATCATGCTCTACTTGGTTGGAGGTTGGAGGTGGAGCAGTTGTTTAGAGCAAAAGCAGAAAGACGACAGATAAGAGCAGAAACCGCGGAATATAAAGTAATAACATAATCCCACTTTTTAAAATTTTGAAAGGCATCGGTCTTTTTTGAGGAAAAAAATCCCTATATACGAAATATCCTATTCACGTGCTGTCTTAACAAAAAGCGCATTCATTTGGGGTAGCAATAACAAGCTAGGTAGTCGTCCGAGTAGGATATATCTGCTTGGAGTGCAGTTATGGCATTTCGTGTTCTGCTCCAAGCTGATTTCTTTCATTTTCCGAGCAGGTTAAGCAAAGCCAAGTGAACAGGGCTATGGTAAATTTATTTTTTTTTCTATCCTGGCGAGACAGAATTCTATCCTCCTACCCTACATAAAAATTAAAAATAAATAAAAATAAAATAACATATAATATACCCATATAACATGCGCACTCTACACTGAGTTACGAGTGCGGAGACTTAGAGCTAGACCTAGCGCGACTCCTAATCAGCCCAATATATTATTTCACTTCACGCATGACCCTCCACTCGCTTCGCTCGCTACGGGGGCCCAAAGAACAGGATCTATCCAAAACTAACCCAAGGCCTGCCTGAAATGAAGGAAAAATACTTTCTATAAACATAACCTTAAAAAAAAATAAAACCGACGGTAATTGAATCCCGGGTCGCCGTATCACAGGTCTAGCATTTACCCACTGAATCACCAGAGTACTTCCAGCTTCCAGACAATTCATTGCACCGCAAAGACATCGGTAAACTGAAGGCTGATTAGTTACCTTGCTAGATCTAGCTCTAAATAGTGCGGAGTGACCTGACCTGCCTGCCTGACAAGAATCTGGGTACACTGATTCCAGATTTTACCGGAATGAGAGCCTGCAAAAGTAAACGTTTCCCGTACCACACTTTGACAATTCCCTTGTCAAAGGTACCACATCAGAGCGCTTAAGAGTTGCGCGCGCATTACATTGTTGACAAACACCATATTGTCACGATTTGCATTTTTTACTTGTGACGCCACGCTCTACTTAGCGTGCAGGAGAGTAGCCCAGGTTTAGGAATGCACTACGTCAAGTTGAGAAGAGATAATAAATGAGACACATTGATAAAAACAATAATAAGTTTATTTACAGACAAACTTAACAACGGTTAGACTGTATACTAATAAAGGCGTGTTTAAGTTTATAGATAAGTTAAGAGTTTACACTATACCCAATCAATATTAAATGCATGTCTTCTCGAGGGAGGCTTAGTTCAAAGTTTTTCTAGAGAGCGACGTCACTTTTATTAATAAAGTTTATGTGAGCGGGGTTGTCTTATTTATGTATTCATTTTGATATTTATAAGGTAAGTCTTTCTGATTTAAGTTTATCACAGATTTCTAGGGCACTTGCACTACTTTTAAAAATCCCCAAAAAACTATCCCTTTACTGGAAATTCTGATACTTCACTCGTAAATTCGACTCTCTCCTCTTTTTAGAATCCCCCGGCTGTCGTATACCCATGCATACGTCCATCCAAGTTAGGTAAGGACCTGATCACCCTGGTGCTCACATATATGGGGTTGTGAAATAGAACAACTAGAAATGGACGTACCTATGTACTGTCCCCAGCTAGATTGAGCGGCCTTGACAGACCCGAAAGCTTCATGAATTTGGCGTTTGTCTGCTTATTTATATGATACAAAATGCTGATGGCTGCATCATTAAGGATTAAAGTCGCTCCCGTCGAACGCTCAAGTTGTTTATAATTAACTGTGAATGTTTATATAACATTTGTCAAGTTCAAGTTCAAACTTAGGACAGGGTGATATTTAATTAGTTGGTTTATGCTTTTAAGTAGTTCACAATATCTTTAGGGTCTAGCGAATTAGTGTCAACTGGTCTTCAAGAAATTCCTAGCTTAGTGGTTGGATACTGTGTCTGGAATATGGCGGCCCGCGTTCGATTCCAGTGATAAAACATGGTTTTTTAATTTTTAAATGAAAAAACAACTGTCGGCACTGAGAGGCATCGAACCCGGGACGTTGTATCATTGTTGACGCTTCCCGGAATTCGGTCACAGGGCTTCAGAATTGCGCGTACATTATATTGTTGACAAATCCCATGTTTATATGGTGCAGTGAATCGCTTTCAACTGGTCTCGTAGCTCAGTGGCTGGGTGCTGTGATACGGAGGCCCGGGTCCGATTACCGTCGATGTTTTTCTATATTTTTCAGTTATGTTTGTTTCTTTTTTTTTTATTTTGGAGAGGGAGAGTCATATACTGTATCTCTCTTGCGAGACGAAAGTTTCAAAGCTTGTCGTGACGCGGCCATTTAAAATCACTCTCATGCAGCCAAAGAAGTATTAACTTCAAAAACCTCGAAAAAATCCTGGGTATACTTGACGTTTCAACCAATTGATTGATTGTTCTGAACATGTTAATTATATTTACTGCTCATTATCATTTTAATGCTGCAAACTCTTAAAAAACGTCATTCAGTTTTTTTTCGTTAATTTGATATTTAATTTAATTGTGTTTGTAGACTGTGTTGTGTGAAGTTGGAGCTACATATCATTGCCGTCAAAATCGCCAGACCAACTCATAATGTCAGAGAGAAAATTTGTACTACCTATTTTTTGCCAACTGTATTTTACTTAGGCCCTGTAATACCAAGAAGTTTGTCTTACAAATATCGGAATGTTTTGAAGAAATTGCAAGACCAATCCAAAAGGAAACGATGGGCCAATGTTCAAACTTTTAGGTTGTATCCTGAGATTCGCAAATGCAGATACTAGCCGTAAGTAGTTTTTTCAGGAAAATCGGATCTATTCACCGCAGTATTCTTTTATATGCTATCATTTGACGCAAAGTTAGATAAACAGATCTAGAATGTACTGGTAAATCGCCCTTGGAAAAGAGCAGATGCCAAAAATCCTGGAAAGAGGAATTTCCACGTGTGTAGAACATTTCAACATTAACATCCTAACCAAACTCATGCCTAAGCCTAAATATTTCTTTGGTAATATTAATCTATGATTTTTTGTTAATCCCGTTATACTTAATTGCAGATTTACGGAATAAGATAAGGTAATTTAAAACTGGCAAGTTTCTAACTATACGTTATTTTCCTCTTGTGTGTCATTAAAAAATTGTGTTTTTTTCCTCATTATTTTTCAGGGTGTAAATATGGGAAAATTTCGAAACAAATTGAAAGGCCAATCCAAAGGGAAGCGATGGGCCAAAGGGCAAAGTTCCAGTTCAAATCCTGAAATTCGTAAATACCGAGACCAAGCCAGAAGTAGGTTTTTTCAAGAGAACTTAGGACCTAGTTCACTCACTACAGATTCTCTAAAGAAGCATGATGCTTTACATCTATTTAAAGTCCCTCCACCTAAAGACACTGAAATGGAAGAAGAAAACAATGATATGGAGTCAGAGAGTAGTTTTGGAACGTCATATCAGTCATTTCAATCATTCGCTTCGGAATGGTCTGAGTGCAGCAATATGTCTTTTGGACGATTCATAAAGACTTTTCATGCAGATTCTGCTCTTCACAAGGAAATGTTGGCTATTTTAGCTGCTATAACAGATGTTATTAAACAAAACGGTGGTTCTGAAACTTCTACAGAGTATTATTGCTCACTTTTAACTACTTTAGAAACAGTTTACAATAGTGAAGAAAAGAATGAGGATCAAATTACTGCTGTTTTAGCACTGCTTAATATGGGAATCAAAACAGTTCCTGAGGCAGTTCTAAGAAAACATTTCAATGATGTTACTCTAAAGATGCTTCACATCCTAAAAGATTTTGCTTCTGCAGAAAACAATGTTATTATAAAGTCAACATTAGGGATTCTTACAACACTCTTAAGAGCACAAGAAATAGCTTTATGGACTCATGACACTACCAAACAAGTCTTCAGTGCAATTTTAAACCCATTTTGCATTCATGCTAAACCAAAATGGCGTAAAGCAGCACAGCATGCTGTAGCCGCTATAGTAAAGAGTCCATGTTTTGAAAAAGTTCCTAGTTATAATGCTGCAGCAGAGAAGTGTGCAGAATTTTGCAATGGAATTTTTGAGAATTTTATTGGTGGCTCAGGAAAAATTGCCATAAATTCTGCACAGTCTGGACAAACGACTATCTTGCATACTTTAGGGTTGTTGAAAGTGACTATACAAAGTTTCTCAAAAAATCACATTAAAAATTGCTGTGAAACTATACTACGTTTGATGACTTTAAACTACCCAATAGTGACTTCTTGTGGCCTTCAAGTTTTACATTCTTTATTTACTGCACAAAAATCTGTTATCTCAGCTGACTTGAATGCAAAACTTATTGCGGCATTGTACGAATATCAGCCGAGCAACACCGATGTTCAACCTACATTAGCATGGGTTCTGGTCATGCAGGAGGCACATGTACATTTGGCAGATATAGATATTAATGTGGCACTTAACATGCTGGCCAAATATTTTACGAATATTTCACAAATGTGGCTAAGTGGGAAAGCAGAGGTTATGAGTGGCGCAACACATTGTTTAGAGGTGAGTTAGTATCTACATAAAAATTCAAATAAAAAAAATAATTGAAATATAAGTATGCTTAGAAAAGCTTCTGGAGGAATAATAAAACTGTTGATATTTGCCTTATACTGATTATGTTTTTAATTAAGCTAAATATCATCTTTAAAAGCACAATAAATAATTATTAATCTGCCTTTAATGTCATATGAATGTGTGCTAGGTATTTATCGAGGTATTTATCTTTAAAATACTTGGAGGTATTATTTTTATTTTATTTTATTTATTTATCTTTAAAATACTTGGAGGTATTATCAAAGATATATAACAAATCTATTTTTACATATGAAAATATTTTGGATAGAATGAGTTTTGTAGATCATGGAATATTGTTGAATAAATTCAACCAGTATGGTTTTAGTCGTGGTTTGGTTTGGGTCTTATTTGTCTGATCGCTCTCAAGCAGTATTTTTAAGTAATAAGATATCTGAACACTTATCAATTGTGAGTGGTATACTGGTGTGTCACAGGAGCCAGTGCTTGGACCAGTTCGATTTCTGATTTACATTAATGACCTTGCTACTCTGAATATTACTGGCAGAGTGGCACTCTTTCCTGATAACACATTAATCCTGTGGAATGCACATGTTGCCAATATGAACAATCCAGAACATCTTAAGCCTCAATATCTGAGCAAGGATTTCTGGCCTACCGGATGTTATGTGACCGAATTTAATGTCAGGGTGGGTGCACATTCTGATACTTATACCAGTTCAAGGGTTTACCGGAATAGCACATACTCTCAGGTTGTAACATGAATTCATTCGTTGTAAATAACACTGACAATAACTCTCAATTTATGTATAACTCTGTAAATCCACTAACATTTCCTAGTTCTAGTAAAGATAATTATATTTCAAATACTCCCGATCCACGGCCTAATTCCCTTAATATTTATTATCAAAATACAGGTGGGATTCGCACTAAATTAATCAACATTCTCCACTCTTCCACACAGGGTGATTATGATATTCTGGCTTTTACCGAAAGTTGGCTTGATCTATCCATTGTGACAAGTGAGTTTATCTCGACCAATATTTTTGAGATTTATAGATGCGATCGCTATCAAATTGCCACTGGTCTGGAGAGAGGCGGAGGTGTAGTCCTGGCTGTAAATAATAAATTATCATCTTTTCCTCTGAAACTGGTTGGTTTACGACCTCTTGTGCCTGAGCACATTGATATCATCGCCTCCAATGTCTTACTAAATAACAAATATCTCTATATATTCGTTATCTATATACCCTTTCCGTGCTTCGTGACGGATCTTGAGGCAGTTTATGATTTCTTGATATTGCAAGATACTCGGGGACTTCAATGTGACCGATTATGCTAACTACATTGATAATGACCTTCTCTCAACTGGTAAATTAACCATGCTTCTCAATATTATCAATTCTCATAACTTTAGTCAATTCATGCTCTTTAATGGCACTGAGTGCAGTGTTAAAAACTCAATTGTCCATTGCTAACACCAGTGTAGTGCAGCAAATGCCAACAGGTGAGCTGAATTTTCCATTGCCTGGCGTGGTCCATAAACAACATAAACAAAATAAAGAATCATCATTAAAAGGAAAGTCTTTACAGGGAACTCCTCAGGTTTCTGCAGGTTCATCTTCCCAGAGGGGTACACAGCAGCCAATTATAGGTACAAGTAGTAATGGCAGTGGCCGTCTTACAGCTGCCGAAAGACGTCAGTGGCTGTATCTTGGTCGATGCGACCCTAACACTACTGAAGAGAATATACTGGAGTATGTCAAGGATCAGCTGCTGATTTCTGATGTAAAATGCTTCGTCCTTGATAAGAATGAGGATGTGGCGTCTTTCAAGATTGGCGTCAAGGAGTCAATTCTTAGTGGATTACTTGACCCGAACCTCTGGCCTGCTGGTACAGCAATAAAGGAGTTTCGTCCCCGGCGCCCTTTTAGAACCAATAACGGGACTGGAAATTTTCAGCCCGGAGGAGGGGTGGATCAGCGTCACTAGAAGATGCAACGCTTCTGTACCAGAATGTTCGAGGTCTAAAAACAAAACTTAGTGACTTTCTGTGTGCAACTCTTGCTAAATCGTACGGTTTAATAGCCCTAACTGAGACTTGGTTGGATGACACGATTAGTGACTCTGAATTTCTTGACGCGCGTTATGTGGTTTACCGGACGGACAGAAACTCTGATAATAGTAGTAAAACTCGTGGTGGTGGTGTTCTGCTCGCTGTCAATAACGTTTTTAAGTCTCGACGCCTAACTTTCAACAACCCTGCAGTGGAAGAGGTGTGGGTGTCCGTGACAATTGGGAACCGGGTGTACTGTATGGGTTGTGTGTATATTCCTCCCTCTATGGATATGACGTACTATGAGTTGCATTTAAAATCGGTAACTCAAGCTTGTGAATTATTTGACAATGTATTCGTCATAGGCGATTATAATCTTGCACACATAACTTGGTGTTTAAATGAGGACCTCTTAGGTTTATTACCGGGAAATGTAAGATCTGTTACGGGCGCTTTATTGTGTGATACTACTGCGTATTTGGGTCTATCCCAATATAATGATATAACCAATGTTAATAATGCTATTTTAGACTTATGTTTCGCAAATTTTGAGCCTCACTCAATTGCTAGATGCGGTGGTTTAGTCAATTGTGATCCTTACCATCCGGCGTTAGAGTTGTCTTTATCTCAGAGTGAGAGGGCATGTTTGAGCCCTGCAGATTGTGTCTGTTATGACTTCGAAAAAGCCGAATTTTGCGTGATTAACAATTACTTTCTTAATTTTGACTGGCTCTCAATTTTAGATGATGACATGGATATTTCTGTCGGAAATTTCTATTCTGTAGTGTACGACTGTTTCAATATGTTCGTACCTCTAAAACGGCGCCGCTTTGGTGAACGTTTTCCTGTCTGGTTTTCGAATACCTTAAAGAATAAAATACTTGAAAAGAAAAAAGCACACAGAATTTTCAAGATCTCAAATTGTATTGCTGATTATGATTCTTTCAGTGTGCTGCGCAACCAATGCAGGGCTCTAACTAGGGAATGTTACGATCAATACATAAAGAATACTGAAAACTATTTCTTCCAATGTAAAGTCTTTTTGGAAGTACATAAGAAATCAGAGGGACCAGGGTACAGTTCCAGGGGAAATGTTTCTTAATACAAGCAGTGCCAATAATGGCGTTGATATTGCGAATCTCTTTGCAGAGTTTTTTGCATCTGTGTACAATCCGAAAAGACTATCAAATAATATATCTGTTTTGAGTGAGAATGATATTATCTCTAAAATCCCTTTAACCGCCAGTGACTTGGAAAGGTTGTTGTCTGAGGCTGATATAAGTAAGGGGCCTGGTCCTGATGGCATCCCAAATCTCGCTCTGAGATCATGCTCTCGTACCCTCTATATTCCTCTAATGCACATCTTCTCACAATCTCTTGCTACTGGTCTTTTTCCTGAAGTCTGGAAACTATCCTACGTAACTCCTATACACAAATCTGGTAGCAAGGGAGATGTGAGTAACTATAGGCCTATTAGTATTATCTCTGCAATACCAATGTTGTTTGAGCGTCACGTTGAGAGGCATCTCTCGTACACGTTTTCTAACATAATCCTGAGTTAACAGCATGGTTTTATTTCTGGTAGGTCTGTAGATACAAATTTATTCCTTTTTACAAACTTTATTAATAGAACATTTGAGGAGAATTGTGAGACCCATGCTATATATACTGATTTCAGTAAGGCTTTTGACAAGGTTAACCACAGTTTGTTGCTCTCGAAGTTGGCATGTTATGGGGTCTCCGGGTCTTTATTCTCTTGGCTGGAATCATACTTATCTAACAGAAAACAGCAAGTGAAAATTGATGGTTATTTGTCAGTACCTTTCTGTTCCACCTCTGGTGTCCCTCAGGGATCCCGTTTGGGGCCATTTCTTTTTAGTTTATTTATAAATGATCTTGGTGTTTGTCTGTCATCACATTTCTTAATGTTTGCTGATGACATGAAATTATTCTGTCAAGTATCATCCATTCAGGATGTATTGATCTTGCAGAATGATCTGTGTTTGATTTCTGACTGGTGCCAGCGCAATGATATGCTGCTCAATATTAAAAAATGCTTTTTCATGAGGTTTAGTAGGCTTCTATGTAGACTTCCTGTCCAATATCATATAAACGATATTCCAGTTAAAGAAGTATCTATAGTCAAGGATCTCGGTGTTTACTTGGACACTAAATTGACGTACACTGAGCATTTCGAAATTATTATTGGCAGGGCCAATAGAATGTTGGGATTTATTAAGAGGTCTTGCAGAGATTTTACTATATATGTCACTTGTTAGATCTATTCTGGAATTCTCTTGCATTGTGTGGTCTCCATATTATCAGACCCACATAAATAGACTCGAACAGGTACAACATAAATTTATTAAATTTGCAAAGTACAAACTTCTCCTTCAAAACATTTATCTTGGTGAAGAGCAGACTATGTCATACCTGGGACTGATTTCATTATCCTGTAGGAGGGAATAGTTCGATGCCTGTTTTGCTTTTAATATTATCAGTGGTTTCATAAAAAGCCCCGAGTCCCTGGAACTCTTTCAATTTCACATTCCTACTTACCGAACACGAAGTAAAACACTTCTTCACATACCTTACTGTAGAGCGTGGTACTTGCTGTTCAGCCCCATCAATAGGATTTCAGCTAATGTAAACAAGCATTGTGAAAGGCTGAATTTCTTTTATAGTTCAAAGGTTCGTTTTAAGAGTGAGGCTAAACGGATAATTTTAGATTAGTTTAGATTAGTGTAAATGTAATAACTAATTACTTACTTGAAAATGTTGATACGTTGATGAATAAATAAATAAATAAATTAATTAATTCTAGCTCTAATTAAAAGAGACATTGAAGCATCACATAGACAATATGTACTTCAAGCAACAAATCAAAGCTGACCCAAACAAATTGTGGTCTTATTTAAACACTAAGCTGTCGAAATTTAATCAAATCCCTAATGCTATGGTATATAATAATGAACATCTTGCGGATACCAAACAAATTGTTGATGCTTTCTCTGACTATTTCCATAAATCCTTTAACCCTCGAAATGTTCCAGTAGCCCATTCCGCCAATATTAATGTCACTTATCCCGTCTTTGATATACCTTTCTTCTCAGACGAGGAGGTTTTTGGTATCCTAAAAACCATGAAAAACAAAATGACTTGTTGGACCTGATATGATTCCATCTTTCCTTTTTAGAGATTGCGCTCAGGTTCTCAGCGGGCCTCTCACATTTCTGTTTAATCTTTGCCTGTCAACTCAATCGATTCCTTTAGCCTGGAAACGTTCAAAGGTGACTACTGTTCTCAAGAAATCCGACAAAGCTGACGTTACTAACTATAGACCTGTTACAATTATAAGCAACTTTTTGAAATGCCTAGAAGTGCTTGTCCACAACAGAATATTCCATAGTATAAAAAACAAAATTTCTCCTTGTCAGCATGGTTTCTTGAAGGGACGCTCCACTACTACAAACTTGGTGATTGCCTCGCAGATTATCGCTGAATCCCTGGAAGGCACTTCCCAGATGGATATTATCTACACAGATATGTCGAAAGCATTCGACAAACTGGATATTGATTTACTTCGGGACAAGTTAAAAGTGGTACTGTTCTTTCATGCTTGGCTTTGTGACAGATCACAGTTTGTTGTTGTTAATGGGGTTGCGTCTCGGGATTATTTTTCTACCTCTGGAGTTCCTCAGGGGTCGGTCCTTGGGCCCCTGTTATTTGTTATATATTTGTGAATGATGTGTGTGAACTACTTGGCTCTCTATGTCTTCTGTATGCAGATGATCTCAAGCTTCTTTATCATATAAATTCTATCAACGACTGCCTAATACTTCAAAAAGATCTTGCCTCACTAACTAAGTGGTGCAAATTAAATAGGTTAGAGGTGAACATCGATAAATGTCAGGTAATCATATACTCTCAAGTCTAACCCAATTATACACCACTATTCCATAAACATTACACATTTAGCTAGGTCAGAACATTTTAGCGATCTTGGTGTAACCTTTGACAATAAGGTGACATTTACAAAACATTACGAAAATATACCTAATTATTAGTGAAACATCCGGAACTCTCGGATTTATTACCAGACTTAGCCATGAGTTTCACGACATTGATACTCTTAAAACTTTATTCTGTTCTTTTATAAGATCAAAACATGCTTTAATGTCATAAAAGTATACATTTTGTTGACAAAGCTTTACTACAACTAAAGTAATACAAATAAAACAAAAACAATGTAGCAAACTATTAAATTACACATACTAGTATCATAAAATATTCGTCGACAGTAGTTTTTATAAATCCTTTTCTGCAAGTAGGCGCTCCTATATTACATGGTAGCTTATTAAGACATTTATCTAAACATTAGTATGGTCACCAGCATACGATGCACACATAGATGATCTGGAAAGGGTACAACGTAGGTTCTTAAAGTTACTTTACCTGAGGACTCATGGTTCCTACCCACCTCAGGGATTTCCTGAGGAGAACTTGCTTCAAATGTTTGACAAGCAGTTCCTTAAAACTAGAAGAGGCTACTCTTCCCAAGTATTCCTATTTAAATGACTTAATAATCTTATTGACTGCCCTGATCTCCTAAATAAAATTAACTTTCTTGTTCTTCGCATGGGCTCCCGTCAGAATTTAACCTTTTCTTTACCTAGAGCAAGAACAAATAAACTGCTCTTTTCACCCATTTATACAATCTGCAAAACACATAATGCTTTCGGCAACAATTTTGACATATTCAATAGTTCTATCGCTGAGATACGGACTCTCTTCAAAGAACATGATCCTGACCATGCATCATGACTCTCCTTATCCTGACCTACCTACTGCTAATACCTTCCTATTATTGATTTGATTTGTTTTATTCTTTTTTATTGTAAATTATTATTTTACAGTTCATGATGTTCTACTTATGATTATTGGGTACTTTACTGTAGATTATTGTATGTATTTCATAGTTTTAAGCTTAGTTAGGTACTTTGATTATCTTTGTAATCCTGCTTTGTAATTGGGTCCGAACCTGTTAAGCAGTGTTACTAAATAAATAAATATGTTGCGATATATGATTAATACTGATTTGGCTCAGGTAAAGGAGTGGTGTGACTCCAACAAACTGCCTTTTAACATCTCAAAAATTAATATCCTATCTTTTAAGTGTGTTTTAAGTAATATAGTTTTAAATACTGAACCATTCTTGTATTAAGTTTTTGGGACTGCAGATTGATGATAAATTGAATTTTCAGCGTCATATTTTTGTGATCGAAAAAGATTTCATCTGGGTGATGCCCTCAGAATTCGTTCCCAACACTTGGCCCCTCATAGAGTTCCATCTCAGATGTGGTATTGCATTTTTGGGTAGCTGTTCTCATTATTTATTCAATTCTGTGTTTGTTCTTCAGAAGAGAGCTTTAAGATTCATATATGGGCTTGGAATGAGCGAATCATGTAGGCCATTCTTTGTGGAGTGCAGGATCTTGACTTTGGCCCTCTCAATTTTTACTGGAAAGTGTTTGCCTTGTATACAAAATATTCACAAGGCATACAAGTGATACTTCCCACAACACAAGACAACACACTCATGTTCCTTTGTCAATACCTACATCTACACAAATGAAGAACCCTTTTGTATATATGGCAAAAAAGCATTCAATCATTTGCCCAAAAAGAGAGATTTAATAAAGAAGTCGCTTACTACAGCATTGAGGAATTCTTCCAGGATGGATCGAGAGATCTGGGTCAGGGTTAGTCCAATCATGGTGTAATAAACACTTGTTTGGTATTGGCTGTTTATTTTATTATAACCTGGATTTTTCACTGATTTTATTGACTTATTCACTTTATGTATTGTAATTGCATTGTCTGTTCTTTTTAGATTAATTTATACTTTATATTCTCTGGGGTTTGTTTGCTTTGTCAAGGGATTCTTTAATTCTTTGCACAATAAAGCATGTTTTGAATTTAAATTTTGTATTCAAGAATATTTTTTTTATCAACAGTCCAACATGTTATGACGAACTTATTCTTATATTGATTTGTTTGTTGGAGAATAATTAAATATAAATAAATGTTTTAGGTTCTTTTAAAAGATGCCATTCGCCCTGCATGTGAATCTCAGGAAACTGTGCTACAGCATCACACAAAACTAGAAAAATGCTTCAATGTAATACACTTATGTTTAAGTTATCAGTACAATGCTGCATGGCATCAAGTTTTGCATGTGATAGGAGTTATGTTTGAAGTTGCTGGTGCTAACTGCAGCGATATGTTTGATGAAACATTGAAGAGTTTGGCTGAATTAAGAGATTCATATAAGTTTAGGTAAGTAGAAAATGGATCTCTCCACATGCTAGTTTACCAAAATAATTTATTTAACCATACCATTCTTGAATTACATTTTCACTTGACTTCCCTGAGTATATTAGTAGAATCCTTTTTGGGTACTGCGTAGATAGTCGAAATCAAAAAGAGCTTTATTGGTCACAAATATTAAGATCTTATTTACTTAAAGAAACGAACACTAGAATAAATACTTAATGATTTGTCACATGCCATTTTGTCCGGCGTATATCGATGCGTAAATCACCCTAAAATTTGTCCCACGTCACATGGTTCCGAACGCATTCGTAGGTAATAACGGGGACACCCTCGTAGTTATGCCGGCCGCCTTAATAATAATAACGCCCGATCTAACTAGTTTATTTATATATTGTCTTTGCGGCAGTTATCAACGAAACTTAACTGAACTGAATAGCCATAGTTACTTAGTTATATGGTATATGTGACGGATCATGATTCGATAACCGTGAATTAGTCTTTAATTAGGTGATTACTCGGGCTAATTGAACTTACCTATAACGAGATGTTATTCGCAGTAACTGGCTTTCAACACATATTACTGACGTTTTTTTTATTAAAGCTTTCAGCGATCGTCATCAATTACAATTAAATATTTCGAAATTTCTTTAGAGCAAGCGTGTGAATTATTTTCACCGAGTAAAGCCTACCTTTAAGAGTACAGTAACCATAAGAATTTACTACAGAAATTTTCTGCAACTTAATTTTCTTTTCTTCCACCTGACCAGCTGTGATATTTTATTATTAGGTAATAATTTGTTTGTTTATTTACCTGCTTTATTTAATTGATTTTTTTTTATCGTGTCTTTGAAGGAGAGGCCCATTACAGTAAGTATCTGTTTCTTTCATTATTTTGCGCTCAATAATTGAATCATCCCTGACTTACCTTTGATTAATATTCGAGTATTTGTTCATCGTTTACTTTAGTTGTCTTTGATTAATTTTTGAGTATTATTCTCATCGACTTTAGTTTTCGGTTCGTACCATCAACTCCAGACATATCAATTTCAGCATAATTGACAAAACCACCCAACAACTATACGAATCAAGTTTGGAAGTTGGAGAATGCTTTGCAGAATAGTTTGAGGGTGTCTTCACAATACTGGACCCAAACACGGCTATGCCTACGCTTCCTTTAGAGACCTACTCCAGACTGGAAATTAGCAATATTATATTTACACCAGAAAAAGTGGAGGATGCAATTAAATCACTCAAACCTAACTCTAGTCCAGGGCCTGATGAAGTCCCAGCTATAAAAGAGCCACTATCTGATCTACTTAACAATATTATTAGTACAGGATAGTTTCCCGCAGTATGGAAGAAAGCCATAGTTACTCCAAATTATAAAAAAGGAAATAAACAACATGTCGAAAATTACAGACCAATCAGCTTTAGAAATGTCCTATTAGCGGATGATAATCAAGAACCAACTGATGTTATCTACCTCGACTCGAAAAAGGTTTTGATAAAATACCGGCAAAGTTCTTAATCTACAAACTAAACTATTATGGAGTCAGGGGTAATCTCCTACAGCTGATTGGAGAAGGCTTTCTTGCAGGTAGAATGTTACAGGGGCGTGTGGATTCTACACTCACAAGATCACCAGATGCAGTGGTGTCCCTCAGGGATGTCTATCGTATATTTAAGCGATCTTTATCACGGGCTTAAAACAAAGAATGCTTCATTTGCAGATGATGGACACGTTTATGCGAATCCACTTCTTCAGTATGCATATTTGCAGGCTGTTTTGAACAAAATTAAAAATGGACGCTGGAAAGGAAAATGCCCCTGAATGACACTAAATGCACTGTCTTGCATATTGAAAGAAAAAAAACAATCCAAAACTTATATCAGTATCAAAACAAAGAGATTTGGGAATCACACAGAAGTGATTCTGAAAATGGGAAACTCACACAGCACAAATGTGCAAAAAAGCTAGCACAAGGATCTACCTAATTCAAAAATCCTTTAAAGACCTCTGTCTAAAGAAATTATACTGAAACTGCTCAAATCACATGTAAGACCTAAGCTCGAATATGCCTAGTCTGTCTGGAATCCATATTATGTAAAAGGCATTAAACGGATTGAAATGGTGCAGAGACGTATGACCAAATTACCACAAGAACTTGCCTTATGTGGAACAAATATTACAAGCTGAACATTACAACGTTAAAGGAAAGAGAAACTAGGGGCGATCTTGTGGAAACATTTAAAATATTAAATAATCACTTTGCAATGCAGTAGCGTGCCGTGGGTATGAGGGCGGGAGGGGCGAGCTATTTCGAGGGCGCCGAATGATGAGCCATTTGCAGTTTGCATTAGGAGGCTGAGGCGGGTTAGACAGAGGGCGGGGGGGGGGGCTTGGCCCCCCCCCCTCCTGGCCCCCTATACGGCACGCTACTGCTATGCATGTAACCTGAGATAAAATTTATCACTTTAATCATAATACTAATTTAAGGACATACCCAAAGAAAAATGTAGTAAGCTGCTTCGAAGAAATTTCCTGACACCATTGGAATGTTCTAAATCTAACAAGTCTAAGTTTGTGCATTACTAT
Organism: Pissodes strobi; assembly: GCA_016904865.1. NCBI lineage: Eukaryota > Metazoa > Arthropoda > Insecta > Coleoptera > Curculionidae > Pissodes > Pissodes strobi. The sequence goes on from JAEQML010063891.1 coordinate 19,267, forward strand.
GTCTAGACTATCAGCCTTACTAAAATAAGATAAATAAGTGATAAGAAAATTTTTAAAATTTTGAATTGGGCTGTGGTATAATTTTAAAACTAAGTTGTGATATGTAAGGCTGTTAGGAAACTAAACTGTGATAGCAACATGAATAATCTGTGATAGCAACTCGAAAAGACTCGGCAGTCTCATCGGATTTATCCACCTACTGCTGATTACCATAATAATAATATTAAAGACAAACAAGTTGAGATCAATCTGTGAATTCAACAATTTATATAGATATAATAAAGTATTTAAATCTCTTCTATTTGATAGTATTTGCATCTTGTAGCAAGCGACGGTAGAATACAATATATGATCTTAATATAATTTAAACAAATGGGCTTTATTGTAGATATTTTAAATTTGTGTGAAAAAGTATGTTTTTTTAATGTAAGATTAAAAATTGTCAATAGGGGCTTTCAGATGCAGCAATATGTCACTCAAACCGGATTTTGCCATGAGCGGCAATCCTGTCTTTGATCTGACATTTTCGGTTAAACTTCAGTGACGTATCTTTTTTTTTTCGTTGTTTCAGTTACAACAACGAACTTGAATTCGCCGTCGGTGCTGCCATTCGCTCCATGGGTCCTGAAAAAGTACTCAATGTGATTCCTCTGAGAAAGGAAAATGACGACTTGAATATCGACAGGTCATGGCTGCTTCCCGTCTTGAAAGAGAACATTAAATGCTCAACTCTAAACTATTTCCGTGAAGGCATATTTCCTTTGGCACGGTTCTGTCAACAGAGGTCTACCCAACTGGCCCAAGCAAATAACGGCATTGGTGCGCATAGCAGTGAACTTTTATATTTGCAGTTGTGGAACTTGTTACCCTGTTTTTGTAATCAGCCCACCGATATCAAGACTGAATTTAAGAGTATGGCGAAACTTTTAGGTAGGTTCTAAAAGCTAAATTTAATTCTTTATTTTATATCTTTCTCCAAAGTTTTATGTTTCGTTAATCTTTGCATTAAACTGGCTCGATTTTTTACCTTCAGGTATGGCGATTTCCGATCGAAAAGAGCTCAGATTGGCAGTGATGGCATCTCTAAGAAAGCTGATACAGTGCGCCAGGGAAAACGACAACCAGGAAGATTTAAAGGAATTGTCAAGATTCGATAAAAACTACCTGCCGATTCTTTTCAATGTCTATACCACTAAACCCATAGGGTCAGACGAGGAAGGACAACGTTTAGCAGCTCTAGAAACCCTCAAATTGTATCTCACAATTGCCAGACCAGAGCTCAATCAGCAACTGTTTACGAAAGCCTTGGAAAGATTAAATGCATCAAGCGATGAGCCAGAAGACCATTTTATCAAAGAATCTATTTTAGACTTAATAAGAGTTTTAATTCCTTACCAAAATGCTGAAAGTATAAAGACAATATACCAGCAATGTGTAAAGAGCCTTCCCGAAATGAAGAACAAAAAAGAACAGAAGAAAGCCTATAGAATTTTGGAAGAGATGGTGTCAAGTGAATCTGAAGGATGTAAGAATTTCGTAAAATCTAACAGAAAAGATGTGCAAAGACTACTTATGAAGAGTTTAAACACCGCAGCGACATCTAGCAAGGGGGCAAGGCTCAGGTGTCTTAACTACTTGATAAAAGCACAACCAGGGCTAGATCATGATAGCAAACTCATTAGGTCTGTCATTCCGGAAGCGATTTTGGGCTGCAAAGACCTAAACGAAAAATGCAGGCAGACAGCGTATGACGTCCTTAATACAGTCGGCGAGACTTTAATGGCACACGATCAAATGCAACAATTTCTTGTAATGCTTACCGCAGGCCTTGCAGGAACACCGCAAATGATTTCTTGTACTACATTAGCTGTAGCTTCTGCTCTACATAATTTTTCGGGGGCCTTAGGTCAAGAAAATATAAGACTTATTTTGGAAAACATCGCCACTCTAGCTAGTTGCCCTACAAGAGAAATCGTAGCATCGTGTCTTAGTTTTATTAAAGTGTATTGTACTACATTGCCTACTTTGATGGTTCAAGCTTCTTTAGAGAATATAATGAAGGCTTTGACAGGCATGACAGAAGATTGCAAGAGACATTTTAGACTTAAAGTAAGAGATATCTTAGATAGGTTAGTGAGAAAATACGGTGCAGAGTGTATAACACCTTTTGTGCCTTCCAGCGATCAAGTTATGTACAAAAGAATAAAGAATCTGAGAAAGCTAAACGACAGGAAAAAAAGAATAAAAAAAGATAGTCAGGAGGTGGAGGAAATAGGAAGCATTGAAGATTTTGTTGTTAAATCAAAACCTAAATCTGTTGAAGAAATTCTAGCAGATAGCGATTCAGATCTGGACGACATGAATGTTGACAAAAATGTTTCCAATTCCAAGAAGCAGGTGAGCACTTGGATTGAAGAAGACCCTGAAAGCATCGTAGACTTTACTGACCCCTCTACAGTCAGCAAAGTCAGCGCTACTAAGCCAGGACAAGCGCCAAATCTAATGCAAACCCAAATGAAAACCAAAACGAAAAATAGAGGTTTTAAGACATCTTTAGACGGTAGGCTTATCATCAAGGACGATGACTCGAGCGATATTGACGACGACAAAATGAAATCGGGCAAAATCAACTTCAATTCTGATAGCTCTGACACAGAAAATGAAGCGTCAAGTGTTGCCGAGACGTTGCTACTGGCAAATCGTAAGAGAAGGCGTCCTTCTTCAGTGAAAAGTGGTGTTAGCTCATCTACTGCACCTCCTTCTAAATACAAAGCAGGTGGTGTGGGTATTCATCGACCTTTCTCTTCAGCATCATCAGCTAAAAGTGTAAGCACATTAGGCGGCGAATATAAGAACAAAAAGGCTTCAGGTGACGCTAAGAAAAAAGGCAAGGCGTTCGATCCATATGCGTATCTACCCTTACAGAGAAGTGCGCTGAATAAAAGGAAAAAGGTGAAAGGAATGGGCCAGTTACGGAGCATAGTCAAAGGAGCGAGAAGTGGCGCAATGAAAGGCGCGAAAGCGAAAAGAAAGAGGAAAAACGCTTTATAATATTTAAGTAGAGTTTACGTAAACTATCATTATTTTTGAAAAACTTTGAGTAGCTTTTAAGTTACATATAATATGTTTTTCAGTAGGTCGTGAGTTTGCTTGAATCGTCTGGTTAAATATATCCAACGTTATTTGGATAAATTATAAAGTATATATTTTTGACCGAATCGTTATTAGGGACTTTTAGAAGAGTGTGATTTTTAGTTTATAAGGGGGTTGAATTTTGTAATTATGTTATCTAATAAAGTTACAATAAAAATGTTAGGGTTGTTTAAAACGTGCTGACCTGACCCTATATGGTTGTACAAAA
>JAEQML010063892.1:0-22626 GCA_016904865.1 Pissodes strobi
TATAGGTCGGTAGCTCTCGGGTAGCTCCTTTGGTTTTCCAGGTTTTAGAATAGCAATAATCTAATGTTGGGTTTAGGAGTGGCCGTAGCTGCACTGACCAAGTCTTATTCCTGACGACTCACATCGAAGCGGAGTTTGAAAGGGGACTGAAAACATCCGTAGCGTTCATTGATCTTACTGCAGCGTATGGCACCATGTGGAGGGAATGCCTAGTATACAAATTACACAGAGTCATACCATGTCTGAAAATGTGCCATCTCTGAAAATGTGCCATCTATTTAACAACCTATTAACAAACAGACTATTCCAAGCCTTTGTTAATGATGCTAGGAGCAGTACTAGGAAGCTGAACGGTGGCCTCCCGCAGGGCTCGGTGCTCGTCCCACTCCTGTTTAATCTATATACGGCTGATCTACCTGAAACGAGGTGTAGGAAATTTGCCTATGCAGATGACTTGCCGATTTCATACCAGCACCATCTCAAATCACCAATTGAACATGCTTTGAACGAGTACCTCGCCAAGCTTAGAGACTCCTTAAAAAAATGGAGGCTGTGTCCAAGCCCATCAAAAACAGAAGTTTGCTGCTTCCATCTATCGAGTCGACAAGCAAATGATACCCTGCGAGTGGAATTCAATGGCAGGATCCTTAACCACAATAAAACCCCCAAGTATCTAGGCGTGGCACTCGACCGATTACTAACATTCAACCTACAACTTGGAAACGTAGCCGGTAAAATGAGAGCGCGCAATAACATAATAGCCAAGCTTGCTGGAACAACATGGGGAGCTGCAGCACAACAACACTCCGGACAGTAGCTCTGGCCTTGGTACACTCTGTCGCGGAGTATTGCTGTCCTGTTTGGATCAACAGTGCCACACACCACAAAAGTAGATGTACAACTAAACCAAACGATGAGACTGATTACTGGGACTATACGGCCAACACCAACGCGCTGGCTCCCAGTGCTCAGTAATATCACGACACCAGCTGATATCCGACGAACTGCAGCTCTCATCAGAGAATATAGGACAATAATAGCTAACGCAGATCTGCCAATCCATACCGACATCCCATACGTAACAGGACAATACCATCGGCTCAAATCAAGACACCCACATCCGATCAGCAATAGAATCAAATGGAAACTTTCATGCAATTAATAAATGGACTGCCATATGAAGAGAAACTGCAGGAGACCAGTACATCCACCATCCACCTGGATGATCCAACTCAGGGTTTCAATGGATCTGACATACCACGCCGACTATGGTCAAAGCTCAACCGAGTTAGAAAAGATTGCGGGAAATGTGCTGATTCCCTACACAAATAGGGCAGGGCAGAATACCCACAATGTGATTGTGGATCTCCGCGGGAAACTATCCGTCACATCGTATCGAAATGTCCTGACCCTGACCGTTCTCACCCTGGCGACCTCGAAGATTTTATGAAAGCCACACCAGAGGCAATCGAATGGCTACGCAATTTAGATGTAGACATATAGCTTGTCATAATAATTGTGTTTGTTCTTAAATATTTAAATTTTCTTTGCGTATGTATGTATTTTGTATTTTATAATTGAATGTAATATTCTTGTCGTACTGTAACCCCCATAAGCTAAATAAATAAACATTTTTTCCTTACAGTCTTGATTTTATCGACGCCTTTTATATAAATATATATGACTAAAAAAAATAGTGGCCATTTTCCGATTCTCACCAATTTCAATGGGATTCGGAAGACTGTCGGACGGTCAGAACGAATATGTCCAAAAAGTAGGTACTATCAAAATGAATTAATTTTTTCGACAGTTATCCTGTATCAAAGCAAAATTTTGAAAAATCGCACACATGGCGTAAGAACTTGGAAACGGAAAATTGGATCTCTAAAAATAGATGACCATCGGTTGCCCCCAACTATAGGCACTCGCAGCCGTCCTCGAGAAAAAATGATTAACGGAAAAAATACCCGAATGAGCGTTACATGACGGTTCAGTTTCCTTCACTATCCAGGAAAAAGTGTGCTGAAGACCCTAAAGAAGCTTTCAATTCACAAATATAAACAATTCAAAATTATAAAACAAAGAAAACAAAAAATTCAAGAAAAATATGAAGAAGACAAAGCAACCTCCTTACGAAGTTGAACTATTTTAAAACATTGTAATAATATTGAAAAAAATTAAGTAAATTAGTGTAAATAACTTTTGACCCATTAGAGTGACAGCTACCAAAAAAAAAAAGAATTATATGACCGATTCATGCGTTTAGACACAATGTATCGAACATGTCTGGTAACATCGAATTATATACAAAATGATACATTTCCTCTGAATTTTTATTGAACATACTTTCATAAAACAGGGTGTCTCAAAAATCAGCGCATGTTTCAAGTTTATTTTTTAAATGGATTGTAGTACCATGAGGTTATTTTCCATATTGACTTTTGGGGATTCTTTAAACCTCCCATAAAATCTAAATAGTTTGACATAGAGCGAAACGGTTTTCGTTTTTTATCTAGTGTGGTCGGAAGTGTGCATTTCCCAATTTTCAAATATGTGGTTTACAAAATAAAAAGAATTTGTTTCTACACCGAAATTTACTTACAGGTCTGGTCGAACATAATATATGAATTGTGTTATAGTTTGAATAATTTTGCAAAAATGGCGAATGTGCCCCGAAAAACTTACGACTGCGGCGCTAAAATATTTTGGCAGATCTCTAATCGGGCGCTAATATCCCCCCTCCACCAGGGGGTTCCAAGTCCGCCCTTGAATTTAAAGCCATTATAGCAAGTTTCGGCGCCTCTTACTTGATACCAACAATGAAAAACATAATGTAAAAAATGTAAATAAATAATATTTTACAGAATGATGTGTTTAGATACAGTGTGACAAACATGTCTGGCAACACCGAATTATGTACAAAACGATTTTTATTTTGAGTTGTGCGATTTTTGAAAAATATTTTCAATAATAAATCAGGGCATGTATAAAATTCATTTATTTAAATGGAATTTACTAGCAGGAAACTATCTTTCATATTGAGGTTTAAAGTGATATTTTTGGTTCTTCTAAACCCCCAAAACAATCTAAATGTTTAGACTTTAAGCCAAAAGGTTTGTTTTTCGTATCTAGTGTGATCGGAAGTGTGGATTTTCCTATTTTAGATTATCTCGGGTCTAACCGAAAATTTCCTGTTTGTATATATTTTGATTTTCAATCCTTTTTGCCACAATGTACCCTGACCTCATGATCCTGTAGAATAGTTAGTTTTTTTAAATTTTGTGATCCGAAAACTCGAAACATTCACAAATCATTTTTGGTTCAAATGTGGTGAATATCAATTTAAAGGACATTTTGTGCCAACCTCTTTGACGCTGGTTTGATACCTTTTCAATAGATAGTGACACAAATGTAAAGGGCAAAAGGAGGAAAATATCATAAAAAAAATTAGTAAAAAAACATGAAAACAAATTAAATTTAAGAAAAAAATATGATGATAATAAAGACTCCCTTACATAGCAATATCCTCTAATTCCACTGTCGATTGTACCTAATGCCGACTCTGTATTGAATCCCACGGATTAAATGACAACATGAGATCTGATGTTTATCAAAAGGATAAATCGACTGATTCGCTGGCATTTTCGAGAAAATATGGGTCTCTTTGTTGCAATATGCTATTGAGTTTAGTATAACGGTTGATTTTTAAAGGCAGAAATGCATTTTGTGTCAACAAGGGATAGGGAACCATCAAAATACAAAATACACCTTGGCATGCCGCTGGTTCAAACTTTGCGCTAAAATAAACTAAATATTAAGAAAAATCTTCAATAATCAATGCAGAAGTGTCCATAATATTGTTTTTGATTTTAAAGTCATTAAGTTCGAAATAATGTTAATATAGTTGCGTTTAGACTGTTTAGAGAATAAATAACTGCAAAAAATAATTATTCATTATCGTATTATCGATAAAGTGATAACTTAGAAGAATGCGAATGTAATTTGAACTATTTTGAACAGTTTTCTAGATACTTTGGGCACTCACAAACACCTAAAAGCGTTTTCATGCTTGGCAAATTAATTGAAGCTTCTAAGAAGGGGTTACGAGCTTTTTTAAGTGTTCAAGATTTTGTACATTGCAAATGATTGAAGCATATTTTTTAAGGCAGTCTAATCAAAAAATTCATTCGCAGTGGTTTCAGCAAAATGATTATTCAGTTTTATTCAGTGTTTTTCATCAGGTAAATTACATATTATAGTCGTAATTTAAATCTTAGCCTCAAATTATATGTTCTAGTTCTGTTCAGGTTGAGAAAATCAGGGGTGGCCATCTCTCCCGTACAACTGGGTGAGATGGCCAACATATTTTCGGCAGAGATGACCAAGTTTATTTCGCGATATTTTTATTTTCGCCAATATGCCAACACGCTTTACGATGAAATCAACATTTACAATAGGTTTATGGACCGTAGAAGATTTAAATGCTGCCATACAAGCTATCAATAATGGCTCCTCTATTAATGCTGCAGCTACAAATTTTGGTGTATCAAGAAAACATGTTGAAAGGCGGCTGCGAAAAAATTAGTTTTCTATGGCCGTATGGGATCTGAATGTCTCTTAGGAGAACAGAATGCACTGAAACTTATAACGCATTTTAAAAAATTCAAAAATCTGTGCTTCCTTTATATTTAAAGGACGATGTACGTAGAGTAGCATTTTTTTTACCGTTAAATATCCGTAACAGGTTCAACAAGGAAAGTGAGAAAGCAGGCTACGACTGCGCCGACATCCAGATTTATGCCTCAGAAAAAAGCAGAAGGTGTCTCCATTGCATGAGATTACGGGATGAATAGAACCGAAGTTAACAATTATTTCAAACTTCTGCAGGATACTCTTATTCAGAATATGAACTTTTTAACAAACCAGGCTGCATATACAAAACTAATGAGACTGGATTGGAAATGAACAATAGGAAAAGTATTGTCGTCGCTGAAAAGCTTTCTAAAAATGTTTCGATTACTACTTGCTCAGAAAAAGGTGAAACAATCTCTTTTATCACATGTTGCAACGCAGAAGGGACATTTCTACCGCCACCCTGTATATTTAAAGGAAAATACAAAAAAGCTGAGTACGAAGGAGGCATGTCTCCTGGCTTTTTGATCTACATGTCCCAAATATCAGCTTATGTCAAGACTGCAATTTTTACAACATGGTTGAAGGAACATTTTATTCCTCGTAAACCTGCCTCAAAAATCCTATTGATACTGGAAGGCCATGCATCCCATTCTAGCTTGAAATAGCTCGAGATAAAAATGTTGTGCTATTGTGCCTTCCCAGCCATACCACCCATTACTTACAATCTCTCGATAAAGCTGTCTTTAAGTTCATTCAGTTTTGTTTTCACAGTGCTTCCCAACAATGGGTTCGTGCTAATCCTGGAAGAAAATTAACCAGGCTTCAATTTGCTTCAACTGCTTTCGGAAAGTTCGGGTAGGGCATGCACGGTTTCTAATGCAGTGTCGGGATTTAAAGCTACTGGTATTGTCCCGTTTAACCCCGAATCTGCGTCCGACAATATATTTTTTTAATGGCAGTGGCATGCACACTAAAGGGAGATCCCATGGCACTCGACGAGCGGTGTGTGTGGTGCGAAGATGTTGATTGACACGATTCTTGAATAGTTGTAGGTTGTAATTAGGAGAAAACAGATGTCCTGGGAGTGAGTTCCACAGTGATGCAGTGCGCCAGACAAAGAAGTTCTTGTAAAGCGCTGTTCTAGGTGTTTCCAGTTGCATGACGAACTGATGCGCTTCCGGCGTCTGTCGTAACCGTCTGACAGGCGTTGCCAGGGGCGGCCAAATCCTGGGAACATCTGCCGTGAAAGTATCTGTAAAACAGGGACATCTCGGCCACATGTCTGCGGTGTTCCAGACTATCCAGATTCCGGGTCAACTCCGGGTCGCCGACGAGACGCGCAGCTCTCCTCTGAATGGAATTCAGCAGCTTTAGGGTGTGGTTTGGTGCGGCACCCCAGATGTCTGAGCAATATTCTAAGCACGGTCTTATTTGCGCTTTCTAGAGCAAGAGCAACTGCTGCGGTGTATACAGTTTTTTGTTGCGAAATAGTGCACCAAGCTTCTGGGAGGCTGATTTTGCGATGTTAGCAACGTGGTCATGCCAGGACATATTGCTGTTGACCGAGACACCCAGTAGTCTGGTAGACGAGGATGAAGGAATGGTCGATCCTGCCATAATGATGTCAGGGTCCGCCGTATTTGCCCTCTTGGTAAATGTGGCTGCTTGGGTCTTTGTTGCATTGAACTGGACCAAATTTCTGTCCCAGGTTTGAACTTTCTCTAGGTCTTGATTAATTGCTGTAATCTGCTCCTGTCTGCGGTGATAAATTTCAGTCGCTGGTAAAGGTTTTTATGATCTAAATTGGGAGACAAGAGTACTGTCATCTGCAAAACTGTAAACAGGATTATTCGTTTCGGTCAGCAGGTCATTAATATAGATTAGCAACAGAGTTGGTGAAAGTATTGCACTCTGAGGCACGCCCGCGTTAATGGTGAATGTGTCTGAGATGTGTCCATCAGCTGCAACGTGCAGAGATCGGTTCTTAAGGAAACTGTCAAGTCAACTGCAGAGAGGGCTGGCAGTCTGAAGGACGGTAGTTTGTTGAGCAATGCGTCATGCCAAACTCTGTCGAATGCCTTCGAAATATCTAACGCATTCGCTCGAGACTCTCCGTGGTTCTCAATTGCCCTACTCCATATAAATGAGTGACATAGGCCAATATATCTCCTGTCGATCTCTCTTTGCGAAAGCCGTATTGGCTACCGCTGATTATTTTGTTGTTCTCAAGGTACTTGAGTAATTGCTGATTGACTACAAGTTTCATAACTTCGAAGATGATTGGAAGCAATGAGAGCGTTGTTTTCTTGCCTTTTTTGGAGCAGGTTGCACTCGAGCGACCTTCCAAGAAGATGGGTAAATCCCTGTTCCGTAAGGCAAAGAAAAAAGCCAGGAAAAAACGGGTGTTAGTTCGTTGGCGCAATTCTTTAACTTGATGGCAGGTATTCCGTCCGGTCCTGATGCCTTTTGCGTATCTAGATCTTTGAGAAGTTTACGAATACCACGGTGATGTTATGGTAGTGTTGATGTTCGATTTGGTGGGGAGAGTCTTGCATTGGGACGACGTTCCCTATTTCTGATGTAGTTACGGATAGCGCGTCATCTAGTAATCTGGATATTCGTGAACTTCCGTCTTCCATTGCCCAGACAGTTGAAAATTTAAATGCTAAGTTAGACTCTCGACTTAATGCTTAGGAAGGGTCCAGTTCAACGTGCAGTCAATATGAAGCTTCTTCCGATTCTGAACCTCAATCGTTAAAAAGTAGTGGGGTAATAGAAAAGTGTTCCAAACTTCTCAGTTCTGGTGAAATGTCACCGCAGTCAAGTACTTCTAAAGAAGATATCACTCCGGGGAAACTCCTTGACCAAAGAGGTCAGAAAGGTAACAAAAAATCTTGGAGTAGGTAGTATTAACATCCAATGAAAATAATCGCCAGGTACGAGGCAGAAATATGGAAAAAAAACAAATATTGTACCTGAAAGAAGAGTTCAAAAGGTGAAAACACAGCTGTGAAGAGACCAAGAAAATCTAGTTCTAGTTCAGATACAGAAGAGGTTGATATGGTCCTGGAAATTGATGACAATCAGGATGATTTTGATGAGGATTTGTGCACTGATTGTTTGGAAAATTATTATCAAACAATACGAAAAGACGATTGGTTTAAATGCATTAAGCGCTTGGGTTGGCTACACGAGCAGTGCTCAAGCTTTCTTAACATATGCGTGAAATGCGGGAAAAAATAAATAAATAAGTGTTTTTGTTAGAAGTTTTTCATGCTTAAATAAGTATTTTTTTAAATTAAATAAAAACTAGAAATCAATCGGATATATTTTTATTTTATATAAGTATTTACCCCTTTCATGCTCAAACAAGTGTTTTTTTTTATAAAAAAATATATATACTGGCTCTCTCCCTAGGCCCTATCGACAAAATAGATGATGGCCAACTCACCCTGACATTGCGGGAGAGATGGCCAGTGGGTTAGTCGGGGTTAGTCATATGTTCTAATAATTTTGGAATCAAAATTTGAGATATTTTCTGAGTTAATTCGGATCATATTCATTGCTAAATTATTTAGCTATATTTTGGTGAAAAATAAAATTCCTTTGTCTTCAATCGTTCATAAATATAAAAATAAATGACATAAGTTGGCCATCTAACCCAGATTTACCCTATATGTATAGTACCAGCAACCGATTTTAGCCTTAACCAAAATAGGTAGCACATTATACACGGTGTGAATTAAATAAATAAATAAGCTTTAAGCAATGAATGTTTCATTGATTTTAAAACATGGATCCGCAACGACTCCGTTTTCGTGAAGCAGATTGTTGAAATTTTTCAAAAAATAGTATTTAGTAGCTATTTAAATAAAACTTTACACACTCTCATAGATATTCAACCAATCCCTATCTATTGTGCAAATTGTAGCCTCTGTATTGACAAAACGGAACAGTTGGGGGCCTATATTTAAAAGACATTTTTATCCTCAAATGTATCAACGATTCATTTCTTTTTGTTTATTTACATGCTTAATTACCACCCTGTATACGCTGCAAAGTTTTTCAAACCTCCAATTTAAGCATATAATTAGATAAACATCATTGGCTTCTACAAAATAGGCAAAACATTTAAAAGTACATTGATGCTCTATCGATCGCACTTTACATTTTATCAGCCATTTGTAACCCATATATGTAGCAAGCCATTTAACATCACCATGCATCCGGTACAATTACACGCACTTAAATGCGCTGGTACTTCATTGTTAAAGTCGTTTCTTCTTTTAAATGGCTGTTTCGTTGAAGAGCAGCTTTCCCAACTGTTTCTAAACCACTATTATTAAAGGAATACGCAACATCAGATAAATAGCTTTGAAGATAGCTGCATGCGGTGCTTAAAAAACAGCACGCTTTGATGTAATAGGTACGTTATTGGTGTTCGGTGCCCCCTTTTTCAAAATTGTAATTATGCCCACGGTCTGGTATTTAAGATGAACTTTTAGAACTTTTAGTCGATGCATTTATAGAAAGTATTCAATTTGTAGATCTTATCGCAGTAAAACATATGTTTTTGTCAATAATATTACTAATATTAATTTAGTTCCTGTTTCGCATCAAATGATTCTTACAAACTAACATACCTATTTTGCCAAGGACTTAAGGATAATATGTTATTCTCATATTTAAAATTTATTTTTTCGGCTTATAAATGCCAGCATAATAATATATAGATCACAATTCTTGGATCTTTGCCGAGTGTCAACAATTTTTAACGACTATATGTCGCCGTGCAGGCCCTGCGGACAATTTGCCATGAATTCACGTTTTTTTACTTTGTGTATAATTTATGGATTTCGAACAGTATCCATGTGATTTTCCTGGCATTAAATCAAAAGTTTGTCAACTAATCTTTCGAGTCTGCTGCCTTGAACTTCTTGCAATTTACGATTTTTGATAAGAACGCGAGTGATAAAAAATATGTAAATTTACATAAAAAGCTTAAAACGTCTATTGACTGATAGGTAACATAAACAAGGATTCTGGTGATAAATAGTTGAATAATAAGTAGGTAGGTACCTAATAACTAATAAGTAAAGTGAAAAATGTGTGGCTTTTAGCTAGGTACTCTATTTCGATATTTTTCAATGTGGACAAAAGCGGCATCAGAAAGTTTTGGTGCCTTAAATATTTAATGTTTTAGAGACCTTTCACATTTTGAACTCTTTGTATAATGCTTTCATCCTTACTTAACTGCTATGTAAAATATTTCACCTGTTTTCTGCATTTTGTTTCCTTAAGAAATTTACCAAAAGAATCTCTAACATCAGTGCTGTAACAGAGCCAACATAGTACCGAGTTATTCACTTTGGTTTATGGACAGCAGAGCTTAACCACTACATAAATCTCTACTTTTATTACTGATTCAATAGCATTGGTTATAAATTTTCATTTTCCTCATCCTGAATTTCTACAGTTTCTTCTTGATCAATCTGATTGTCACACTTACGTTCTTCATCTTTGCTTATATCTTCTAGGTCTATCGTATCCCCACTGTATGATGACTCCGTATCTTTTGAGGAAATGCCTTTGCCAGCAGACACTGACCTTTTTTCCACGACTTGGTTGACAACTTTAGTGACCGTTAGTAAGTATACTTTCGAGAAGAAATGTCTTAAGGGTGTTGATCCAATGTTCCTTATTATTTACGCCTTAGTTAGTTGACAACAGCACTTTATTTATTTATTAATATATTTATTTGCGGCAAGGCCAATTTACAAATACAAAAATTTTACAATTTATCTATGTATAACAAACATAATAAAATTATAAATACCGCAAACACCTATTATATACAATTTATGAATTCCAAAAAACATTGATATTTTCATTTAAAAACTATCCTAGCCAAGTAAAGTTTCTTTTTAAAGGTAGCACTAGAAGGGCAATCAAAAAGGTCAATATTTCGACATTTTGAGTTTGCAAACTTGAGCATCCATGAGATTGACTCATTCATACCATAATTATTGGTATTGTGAAAGGACACACTAAACAACTCAGAACCTCTCGTCCTCCTTTCTCCTGCACTTAATGAAATGAGACTCAAAAGGTGAGGGCAATCAATTAACCCCCTTTTAAGAGTTTGTAAAGAAAACAAAGAGATAAGCAGCTACTCTCAGAACTCTATTTTGGACCCTTTCAAGGGCTGTAATGTAAACAGCATACTGGGGTATGTCATATCAGTTGTGGACCTACATATAAAGCCCAGATACCTGACAGCCCTTGACACAATATTGCTAATATGGGCATTAAATGACATCTTGAAGTCAAAGGCCACTACCAAATCCCGAACACTTTCCACTTCCTTGATTGGTGCATTATTAATTTTGTAAAGAAATCTCACCGGTTCCGTTAACCTAGAAAAAGTTATTTTGTAACATTTAGTGATATTGAGGTCCATTTTATTCGAGCCACACCATTCATTAAAATAATCAATATCACTTTGCAATAGTTGTACGTGCTCTAGAGATGAGATCTGACCATAAAGTTTAAGGTCATCCACAAATGATAAAAAATGAGCTGTGAGCGATGAGCAGTCGATGGTCAACCCTGTCGAATGCTTTAGAAAAGTCTTGGTATACCGAATCAACCTGGAGACCTTTTGCCATGCTGTTTAAAATAAAATTTTGATACGTTGGTGACAACGAAACAGTTCGACAGGCTCGAAAGCCAAACTTCATATTCGTTTCTATATTTTCGATTGTTTCTTTAAAAGCGCAGGGAATTCTGATTTCCTAATGCAACCTTTATTTGTCATTTTCCATTCATTAAACACGGATCGCTAAAATTTTTAAAATGGGCTGAAAAGGCACGCCTAACGGATGTAGCAGATGTGTTCCATTCGGTGGCAATAACACAAAATGAATTATTTTGTTCGTAACATTGTAAAACGTGCATCGCAGTGTGGACTGCCCAGTTATCCCCAATTATGACGCTTTCTACTGGAAGGTGCTTACAGTAGGGCAGGAGAACCTTGTCAAACCAATAGTCAAAGGTCGCTGAACCAACCGGATTTCGCTCTCTTGCAAACATTACCATTAAGACCTACTTCTACTCACGTTGGATACAAATGTACAGACCTGTAAACAACATATGGGGGTGCTTAGTCTACTTTCATGAAGGAAGGCCTTAAGGGAATTGGTCTAATGTTTCTTATCATTTACGCCTTCGTTTTTCTTTCTCTTGGGATCAGGTATTTTCTTGAGATCGGCATCTGGTGATCTTTTTGGAACGTCTAATTATGGTATCTGTCTTCACCCCTACAAAATGATTTTTTTTGATGTGTAAACATCTTACGTGGCGGTATGAGGGTAAATTTCGGCAAAGGGGATGGAAATGTGAATGCGGATGGGGACGGAAATGTGTAAACGGCTGTGACATCATAGCCATACGCAGTGATTTTACGAGGGCTGCTCACATATTGGTGCATGTCGATACAGGATATGTTTACACATCAGTGTGTCGAGTACTAGCAAACTCGCTCATTTGATGAGCGACCACGTGATAAAGTGTGACCCATTTTGATCTATTTGTTATTTATAAATATTTCTTTGTAAGATCGCCGCTAGTGTTGCAGTGCAACACTGGCGGCAGAAGAGAAAAATCACAAGACACGAGTGGGTTTGGATCTCGAATGTCGTCTTCGCTCATAGGGATGCATGCATTGTTGGTACTACGCATAAAATTTCATTAGTAGTCCTGTAGAATGTGCCTGCCACGAGTTGCGCAGAGCCTTGGCATATTATGTGTGACATGTAACAGAAGGATTGGGGCTAGTTTAAATTTTGGAGAGTAGCCTTCTTTCCATCACCTCCACTGATGAAAATCGAACAAGGGCAGTCTTGAAAAGTCAGCCATTTCGATTCGCAGCAAGGTGTGATATATATCTGTGCGCAGTATAAATTTTGATGTCGATTTTGCATTTAAATTTTTATGATGTGTTATGATATTATATGAACGTTAGATTTGACGAAGTTCAAACACAGTTTGTGTTTATGATGTAGTGTTTTTTCGTGGTCTGTTGTGTAGTATAGTTCGTCTGATCTAGACCCTTCTCAAGCATTTTTATCGTTCATTCAAAGGTTAGATTGCGATTTGGAAACACAATAAATTTGTGACTTCTTCATATGGTCCTATATGATATCGTGCATCTTGAATATTGTATTATGGTTATCACTACTTTATTCAAATTAATTATTCAAAAAATAAGTAGTACCTATCAAAGATTGATTATTTGTGTCAGAGCATCCTGCATGTGTAACACATTTGAGAATGTATTTAGATGCTGAAACAAGCCAGACATGAAAATTGACCCTTTTTACCAATTACTTCATCTTCACGGAAAAATGTGCCTTTCTGGTGAATTCTCTAACGGTTCGGATCTGAAAATTTTGCAAAAAATGCACCAACAGTCTAGAAAGAATGTAAAAAAAATGATTTCGGGAAGTGGTACATCTGGCAAATTATTTTTATGACCAACGGATGCAGAATGTTCTCTTACCTCTAAGTCTCAAATTTTAACATTATCGTATCGTAGAAGTTTGTGAAATAGACTTAGTGCTTAACTGAAAAGTTGCTAATTTTTAAACAAAATATCCAGTTTCATATTTGGGCCAACGAACCGGGGGAAACGATCTCCTAATCCACATAATCCCCTTCCTTACCCTACTCTAATATAGAGCGCGGGTAATCAAAAGCTATTCATTTCAGCTTTATTTTCATCACTATAGTCTGTTCCCAACAGGATTGTTATTACATTCATTCGGCTTCAAAAACTTTCATATGCAAGAAATAAAGCAATAAAGTTTTTATCGACAAAATTTATCTTTTAATTGGGCTGTCAATTGCATTCCCTCGCGGCACGCGGGTGCAGATACGAGGAGATAGATCCCCGAGCTCATCCTCGATTTTATTTCCAGAACCGGATTACGAATTTACTGTCCTGTCTGTTAAATATGATAGTTGCCACTACATATTTAATTTACTTTCATTATGATAGTTGGACTATTTATCTAAAAAACAACTTCAATTTCAATTTACTGGTTGGAACAGATGTGGATGCGCATTAAAATTAGGAATAAGAGTTTTTCGGTTCGCTTTACAGACTACTAATTACTGTCTTGTCTGATTTTTTCAAAATAATATCTAAGAGTTGGTTTCCATTTTATTACTATATTACTTCCTTAAGATGCAAGTAATATTAATGTACTTGAAAAAGTTAGCGCTTATACATATACAGACATTATAGGAACTATTGGTTTTATGCATTTATTAATGATTTGAAGAATATAATCTGGATATTCTTTAAGAGCTGGCCCGTGTAGATGGGATGGTAGTGTTTTGATCATCCGATACTGCAATTTATTACACGAGTAGATGCACGGGATGCCCTTGAATCCCAATAGCAGAATGCAGCTTTTTCTGAAATTGTGTATAGATGATTTTACAAATCCAACTGCACCTTCCATTTCCACGCTGGCGTTTTGGGTCTTGTCTTACATTGGAATCCTGGCTTAAACCTGCTGGTTCAAGAAATACACCATTTCTTCCTCTTATTTCCTTTGAAATGGACTTAATTTGTCTGCTTCACCTATTTGTGGCTTCATCAATTCCAAAGCTTAGTTTCGTAAGAAGTCCCCTCGGACAACATATTCATTGGGATGAACACGTACAGGTCCATTTTTTCCTACGACGTTCAATAAATCTAAGAAATAGTAAGAGGTCTTCTTCTACTGTTCTTTGAAACCTTATTAGAACCACACATTTGATGAACCATATCAATACCATATATAGTGTGGCTGTAATCTTACCATGATGGATTTATTTAGATATTGGTCAAGCTTGTCATCTGAATGTGTCGCGGAAAATAACAGAACATTTTAGGGGAAAAAATTAGGGTGCAATCGTTATGAAAAAAACTTACTCTTATCAGGTTGTGCCAGTTCTGGAGGAATTTCATATTTAATTGTCCTCAAGGCTCCCAACATTGAGCTATTCGAAAAGCCACTGAGTTCATGCATATGCTCCCATGATGCTTTAAGGTGCACATATTGTTCGGCTCTACTAAGAAAGAATCTTGATTCATCAATCAGGTTTCGATGGAATATAATGCCTGAAACAACACTTGCAACGGAAAGCATAAAGTTGTTCATCAATAATTATCAGATCTGGGCCAGGTACAACATTTCTTACACTTCTCAACTCCCTTAAAGCCACTAATTTGTCGGTCTTCATTCTTGACTAGTATTTATGTTATCAAGGCGTAGGCCAGTGGCGTGCAGTGCCATTTAGGAGAGGGTAGGCAACATAATAGAAAATGATATAGAAGGAGTAAGCCCGCTGCAGGCGCCCGTAGGTAGAATTCTTTTTTCAGGTGCCACGCCCAAAAACGTCCATTTTGACGCTCCAAAACATGTAGGTATAATGCCTTTTCAATTCGAGTTTCGCCAAAACTATGCAAAGACAACGCGCTGTAAATGATTAGTGGACTGGCCTTGTTTTTCTGAGGCATTTGACACATTATTTAAATCAATATACCCACGTTTACTCTACACATTTCCTTCTTCACCAAAGAGTAAGCATAGCCAACGGTACATTTTAATTTTATGACGACAGCTGCAGAGCCACTAATAATTGTCATGGATTTTTTCATTCAAATATCGAGGTTTTCTTTCTAACCAACAAAACTAACCCACAAAGAAAACAACAACCCCTTGTATACAGGGTGAAACGAATTCGCTTCTCACTATTGGGATCGTGTAAACGGTAAGAGATACAGCAAAGTTTAAATTGGGGCAAAGTTGCGTAATTTAAAGGTCATTGATATGCCGTTGAGAAATTGAGAAAATTCCAACTACTTCCGGAGATATCCGTAATAAACCGAAAATCAGCTATTTCATTTTTATTTTTTCCTGACTTTATTTCAAGATATAATATAAAATGAATTTAACATTATTATTGCCACTTTTCCTCCTTTATAAGATGGCAGTATCAAATTTTAAATATGACGTTTCGTGTCCGGACCCCCATCATCAACTTCATTTTTTTAAATACGGACCTGGATTTTTTATTTAACTTTTTAGTAACCTTTGGCCTCCTTAAACCAACGATGTATTACACTTATCAATAAATCAACAAATCTAGATTTTTTCCATAAGAGATAACGCGTTAGACAGATATGGGGCGATCTGTTTTTACATGATTTCACTTATGAGAATATTTGTTACCGCTATTAGACAAGTGTGATACATCGTTGGTTTTGGGGGACCAAAGGCTTCTAAAAAATGAAATAAAAAATCCAGGTCCGTATTTAAAAAAATGAAGTTGATGATGGGGGCCCGGACACGAAACGTCAGATTTAAAATTTGATACCGCCATCTTATAAAGGAGAAAAAGTGGCAATAATAATGTTAAATTTATTTTATATTATCTCTTGAAATAAAGTCAGGAAAAAATAAAAATGAAATAGCTGATTTTCGGTTTATTACGGATATCTCCAGAAGTAGTCGGAATTTTCTAAATTTTTCAACGGCATATCAATCACCCTTAAATTGCGCAACTTTATCCCAATTTAAACTTTGCTCTATCTCTTACCGTTTACGAGACCCCAATAGTGAGAAGCGAATTTGTTTCACCCTGTAGGTACTAAACTAACTAAACTTTCAAAACTATAACTAAAAGCGCAGGGCGTCAAATCCCAATCTCACACAAGAATAGGGCATATGGAAAAGGGAACCTGAGATTATTCTTATTTATGGCTGGCCAATGCCGGTGTTGTATTATCGGGTTTTAGTTTCTTGTAAAAAAATGCATGGCGTTATTAATACCCATATATCGAAATATTAATAAATTTAGGGATGCCCCATTTACTGTAATTTTAAACATTATTAAATAATAAAGCTTTCTTAACCAAACCCTGTAATGATGTAACCGGTAATCGCTTTTAAACCAATTACTAAAGCGCAAAAAACCAATAACAATATGATCCTTGGTAAAAAAGAATGTCTATCAAAATATTAATTAAATAGAGCACATTTTGGCAACAGCACTTATCGTTGCGTCGCGTCGGCTCGGACCATCTTCGCATGCTTTGTCTCTTTTCTTTTTATGTAACGTTTCATTTGGCTGTCTTTTTTCAAGCACTGCTTTTCGCTTCCATTCCAAATCCAGTATTGACGGTATAAATGCATGCCTTCGGTTTGTTATGGAATGCTTTTTAGCGGTTTGCCGTCGGAGAATATTATTCCGTTTAATATAGGTAGCGTAATATGAGTGGTAGACTGTGATGTTTTTCTATAATATAATTAATATTTTAATTGGCGCTTAAGATAAGCTGTTTAAATTTGGATTATATTTATTAGTAAAATTATAATTTATATTATCGGGATTAAAATTAAATGGGAAAATATAAAAAATGTCTAAACATCAGGGTAGGCAATGCATTTGTGCTTTCATTGTGTGCACGCCACTGGCGTAGGCAACACAAAAAGGCGAATTCTGCTATATGACATTGTACAGTAAAGAGCGTCAAGCAGTGCCATCTGTTTTCCAAAGATCTTTGATATTCAGTCTTCCTGATTTGTCCCAAAAAATTTCAATATTCCAAAAAGCGCTTTAATCTCACATACATCGGTTAGTAGTACATTCCTTTCGTGTTGAAATGTGGACTTTATTTTATCTATGTATGTGTTTTTTGAGTTAGTTTTAATTTCGATAATACTGTCGGTAAAGAAATATACATACTTTCTGTTCCATTTAGGGCCGGCTTTTTCTCAAAAATATTAAGCTCCCTGGTTCTTGTATGAGGTGGAGCAATTTTGCTTCATTTTATGAAACGATTCCGTGATATGTAACAAAGCTTATCATCATCATCAACAAACTGCCCTCCAAATTGCCCATCAACAATAGTTTCATCATTATCTTGCTAAGAATCTGTCTTATGTTTGGACTCTTCGCAGTAATCATCTCATCCTCATTAAAATCAGCTTCCCCGATTACTTATCTCTCATTGATCTTATCTATACACTTATTAGTGTCTTTGGTTGCAAACAGGAAAAGCCAGCTAAGTGGTTTATGGCAACCTTAAATTAACAAAGAAAATTAAGATTTTCTAAATCACTTTTATTTTGGAAATGCAAATAGTTTTAACACTCATGATACAAGCCAGACTTATATTGAAACAAGGTACGCTATAATTTTTTCTTGGCTCAAGTTACTAAATACAAAGTTGTATTCTGAGGTAACCCGCCTATTTAAAATATTATTTTATTAGACCTGATACATTCAGTTTTGAGACACCCTATATATGCAAGAGAAAAACAAATCATAAATTGAAGTCGGGTTTTGCGAGGTTTTTTTGAGGAGATCCGAAAGGTATCGCTCGAGAACGGGGATAGATAGTCTGAAACCGGCGCAGTGAACAGTTTGGGCTAGTTAACAATATTGTTGTTAACATAATTTGCACAAGTATTTCTTTTAATACCATAGATAATTCATATTTGATGGCATAACATGTGTATATATTTAATGAAATCGTTTTATGCTGTGAATAACCCTGCTTTAAATGAAAACAAAAATGTATTGTTTGCTGTCTTTTCGTGCTGGAATTTTAGTTTTAGTATGACTGTTATTGCAAGTAAGAGCTTTTGTGAAATAACTAACATTTTCCTACCCTGACGGGTGAATATCCTAGTTATAAATGAAATGATCATTCTAGAGATATTGGCCCTAAGTTCATCTTTAGCTGAGTAGCCTCCGTAACCAGGACCTCAGTACCTGCCAGCGGCGTCTGGCTAACTAACACCACTCTTTGGTAGTGTAGTGGTTATCACATCCGCATGACACGCGGAAGACTCGGGTTCGATTCCCGACCGGAGAGCTATCTCTTCAGTTTTAAATGTACTATTACGAGTGTGGAACTACGAATTGTAGCACAGGAGACACTAATTTAATATTTATTATACTAATAAATGTTATACAGCATAATTCGGTTTAGGAATTTAGATCGAAGGTTTCTCTGCCGTACTCTTTCCCCTCGTGAATTCCAGGCTGAGTCAGGCACGTTTTTCTCCAATAATTTGGCACGTTTTCTCTAATAAATTAGGTGTATTAGGAATCTGTGGTTTAATTTACATGACGCACCTTTCCCTCAATTTTCCCTAATTTTGTTACCGTCGAGCGCATTATGAGTAAATGAAATTGTGCACGATATAATAATAACACAACGTAGGTATTGATCTTCTTTATAATCTATTTCTTTTTAATCTATTTTGACGGTCATTGGCAAAATAAAGATAAAGCACAACTCTACTTATCTCATTTAACTATGTTGAACGGGCCCGGGTATGTTATACTACAATTTCAATATTTTTCTCAAATAAAACCATCTGCAACATGAGTTGATAGTATATACCAACGTAAAAGTTCTTGATCTTAACACATCGTCCTTACTGACACCACCAATGGGTCAAGGGCGGCAGAAGAGTTCTAGAATATTTTCTGCGTTTCCTGCTCCATTTGGCCGGCTTTTTCTCAAAAATACCCTGGTTCTTGTATGAGGTGGAGCAATTTTGTTCCATTTCATGGAACGATTCCTTGATATGTAACAAAGCGCATCGTCATCGTCATAAAACCACCCTCCAAATTGCCCATCAACAAAAGTTCCATCTTTATCTTGCTCGGAATCTGTGTTATGTTCGGACTCTTCTCAATAATCTTCATCAGAATCAGCTTCTCCGTATATTTCTTCCTTCTTGAGCATTGGTGTCTTTGGTTGTCAAACTGGAAAAGTCAGCTCAATGGCTTGTGGCATTCTGAAATTAATAACTACCATAGCAGTAAGAAACAAAATGATCCGTGTGATTAAGACGAGTAAAAAAAACTTTGAAAAATGTAAATACTTATTTATTTATTCAATTCCTTCATACAAAAATTTCAGAAGAAACATAGTATGCGTCATAAGTGTATACTGTATAAAAAACCTATTCTAACATATAAAATAAAACGTAAAACAACTAGACAATAATGTAAATAACAAACACACCATGTTTACTAATTAAAATGCGCTTTGTTTAGGTTAGGTTACTCTACCTTAAGTCGAGATTAAAAAAATCTGAGTGTGTATATAACGGATTTTGAATTAAAATTTCTTTTATTGTTTGCTTAAATTTTATAGTATTGTTTATTGATTTTATCCGTTCTGGGAGCTTATTAAAAACTTTTACAATCATATAGGTAGGGCTTCCCTGAAAAAGTGCAGTAGAGTGTCTGGCCATACTGAGGTTATGGTTAAACCTTGTTTGCATTCCCGAATTACTTTGAGAATTTTTTACGAAATAATGTTGGTTGCTTTTATAAAAGGTGAGCAGTTTATAAAAATACAAAGAGTACACGGTCATGATTCTATATTTCTTGAACAAGGGAGCTGCATGTTCCATTACATCTGCACCATCCAAATAACGCATCATGCGCTTCTGGAGAACAAGGATCCTGTTTATTTCCGATGAGGCACCCCACATTTGTATACCGTAGGACAATTTGCTCTGTATGCACGCATGAATATATCTTAGAACCGTGCTTATATCAACTTGTCTACAAAGATTATTTACCACAAAACACCCTGTTGCCAAACTTTTAGCAAGCTTGTCAATGTGTAGATGCCAAGCTAAGTTATTTTCTATGTTTAAACCTAAAAATTTAGTGTTTTCTTCGATTCTTATCGATTTATGATCAGTTTTTATTAGCGCAATTTGTGGTAGTTTATTACTATGTTTATTTATTTTGAACTGCATGGCTACAGACTTTCCCGCGTTAAGCAAAAGCCCATTTTGTATGCACCAGTCTGAAAAGTTTTTAGAGATTATATATCCATTCTCAATGGCATTACAGTATTCTTTGTTTTTAATTATAATTGATGTGTCGTCTGCAAATTGACAGACGTGTATATCTGATGTTAAACCTAGATGATTTGACAGGTCATTACTAAATATTAAAAAAAGTAGAGGTGAGAGTATGCCACCTTGGGGGACTCCATATTTTGTATTTAAGCTATCCGATTTGTGGGGATAATTTACATAATCGCCCTTTAAGTTGTTTATTTGAACGAACTGTTGTCTGTCAGAAATGTATGATATTAACCATTTTAAGGCGGGACCATAGATTCCATTTGCTTTAAGTATAGATTCGAGTATCCTATTACTAATTTAATTTTCTAAATCTTTTTTAATTTTCGAAATGAAATAGTTTGGGTTAGTTTGGATTACTTGGCAACTTTTCCTTTGCTCAAGTTACTTAATACGAAGTTGCCTATCAATATTTTTCTCAAGCAAAACCAACTGCAAGAGGAGTTGAAAGTATATATCAACATAAAAGTTCTTGAGTTTATCACATCGTTCTTACTGACACCACAAAATGGACTTGAACAACAAAACACTGGTCAAAATGTTAATTTTGAATAGAGTAAAAGAAAGAGATCATTGTTTTAATACTGAGGTGCGATCCAATTGCCATAATATATGGCATTCAAAATTTTTTTCAGATTTTACGGTATCATTTAAGAACACTTCAGTACTTCAGTTGTATATCTGTTGATACGTGGGAACCAGACCCATCCGTTTGCATTCTCTTTTATCAAGCTCACTTCTTGCTTTAGAATTTTATAGTGACATGACATTTAAATGGTTTTTGGCATATTTGCCAGTTTATTTGTTTTATACAAGGTGTAACAAATTCGCTTCTCACCAATGGGATCTCGCAAACTGTAAGAAATAAGCAGTCGGTTAAATAAAGGCAAAATTGTGGCTTTAGTAGCCTCTTAGTATGTCTTTTAGAACGACACATTTTCACTGAGATTTTTGAAAAAAGACCTGAAATTTTGAATCTTTTTTTTCCTGAATTTATTAAAATATATGATTTTACATTCTCAGTGCCATTTTTTCTTTTCTTTAAGGTGGCATCCTTAGATTAGGTGTTTCGCCAATAGAAGGCCCATTACCAACTTATTTTTTTAAAAATACGGACCTGTATTTCTATACATTTTTGGAAGCTTTTAAGCTCCCAAAACCAACCATGTCTCACGTTTGCTCGTTAAAGCTAACAAAATAAATATCTTAAAGGTATTGGCCCACCTACATAAACAGACTGTCGACATGTCACAGTTTCAGCCTTCACTAAGCATACAAATTGAGATATTTTAATAATTTCCCTATTTCAAAAACAAACGTTTTTTACTATAGCAACATAATTTGAATATTTTATCAAAACCATTTCCACTTTATTTTGGTGTGTATACACCAAAATGAAATAAAATATCATAACGTTAGGGTTGAGTACAAGGTTTCGATACCCTTGAGATTCCATTACGGCCCTGAACTGTCTTTTATATAGCCCATTTCGTGCAATAAGTTCACAGTTGGGAATTTAAGTGCTGACAATCATCGGCTTCCGGCGCAGTGTAGGAAATTGTACTGACGGACGTCGGCCTTTGATCGAACTAATTTTGATCTATTATGAGAAGGGATTTGATTTGAATGCCCCTTTTATCTAGCCAGTATTTATTCACGGCACGATGCACTGCTTCGATGCATCCACACTATATTTTCAAAATTGCCTGCTTACTTATGATTTATTGAGGACATGGCCGAAGGCAGAGCAGGAACAAGAAAATATCTAATCGGCACACAAGACCTATTAATTTTTTTTTATAAAAGAAGTAGTACTGTACAAAACACGAAAAGCATCCATAAGTGTTCTAGTTTGGATATTTTTGCTAATGAATAATACCGATCGAGAAAAGTAAAAAGTACTGAATTTATAGATTGTGAATTAAGTGCTGAAAATTACTTGAATTGCTATCGCAATCGCAAGGATTTCCTAAAATATCGATATCGATTTTTGTCAGCAAGGTAGATAAATAGATAATTATCTTTATTAATT
>MU193648.1:11238-22624 GCA_016904865.1 Pissodes strobi
TTATTTTTGCATTTCAAATGCCCAAATATATTCAAATAACTAATTTTAGCAGTTTATTGGCAGTATAAACTTAAACATTTCAAGTATAAAAGAAAAGTATTTATTACTTTTAGCACTGTCCAATGTTCTTGCAAAAATTGATTTTTAATGATATATTTTATATGGGTACGCCCCTAATTAGATCTGTCACCTATTTGTTAACAATTAGAGAATTTATAATTATGTTGCTTTATTAAATGGTAAAAACCAGAAAAATAAGGGGGTAAAGTAGGTACCTACTTACCGATGAAATGTTATCCTAAGTTCTGAATTTGTTCGAGTTTTAGAAGGGCCACAAGCTGCACAACTAACCATGTTTACTTTGCTTCTTTAATCCAAAATACACACCTTTACCACTAAATATCTTATTAAACACTATATGAATTAACGCAATATCTCCAATAATACTACTAAAGAAATAAACAATGTTCCAAATGAAAGTAAATCGTAAAAAATAGCTTTAAACACAAGAAATATCATCAAAACGTAGGAAGCATCCAAACATAACGTCAGAATGAGCTATACTGTCATGCCTTATTTAAAACGAATCCAACCCCAAATTTGCAAAAATTCGTTTTCATTTTATTTACTCAGTCGTTTAAGTACTAAAAAAGCACTACTGGCAAGAAAAATCCCAAAAAAAAATTGTAAATGACATCCATTTACAGACAATTTTACAAAATATCTTAAGGCCCACTAATTTATTAGATATTTTAGTGTTATTTTAAAGGCAAGCTATAGGATTTAACGGATAACATTTTTAACATTATGTTTGATCCTTTTCCATTTCAAATATGAAAATTGAACTTCTGTATGTAAATTTCAGGTGCCTAAACTTATATGTTTACATTAACATTTAGATACAAAAATTATCAAAAAAAAAAAACAGAAAGTTCCCTTTCTTTTCCGGATAAGTGCTGCTTTTTACATACCTCGTAACCATCATGTAATAATAATTCATGTAATTTAGAATAATTGTCAATTGGTGATGTTTTTTATTTAAAACTTCACCTTACCTATTAACCTAGAAAACAGGTATAATTTTCCAAAAGAATTAATGGGAAAACATAGAGCATATTATAGCTAAAACAAAATTGTTCACACACCACTTTTTCTTGGTATTTTCCCAAGATTTCTTTATATATTTATTAGCTAATAAAATGAAGTTTACACATCTGAAATTTATCCTAAGGAATTTAATTTTTATATTTCGAATATACCTAAAGTATCTTACAAAGTTAAAACATTTAAAAGATCCGCAAAAAACGCACGTATTTTTACATACATGTTGGCAATATTTATAAATTATAACTTTTTTTGAGGTCACTGTACCAGTAAGTAATAAACAACAAAACTATATAAATACATAGTAGGTGTTTTTCTTTCACCTACACCAACTGCACTTTGTGTACGTCAGTGGAGCTCCACCAAATAATCGTGCAGCAGCGAAAGAAAAAGCCATCTCACCGTTCTGATCACAAAGTATTATTGCCTTTTTCATGATTTTCTTACAAAATTGTCTTGGGCCTTGGGCAGCAAGAGCTTAACAAAATTCTAGGTTAAGTTTTGATTTGTTTACTATTTTTCCGCGTGTTCGCCATTGTCGCACCATCCTGCACCAACTTACACCAACAAAATAGTCGGTGGAGAAAGTGCTGCACTAAGTGACACTCAGTGCAAGTGCACCGGAGAAAGAAAAAGAGTTGGTGCAAAAGGTGTACTTACTGCAGGTGAAAGAAAAACACCTAGTATAAGTATTTATTTTTTTGTTGTGCAATCGTTTTAGGAGACGCCACTGATAATCTGGGTCGCCATATGCAAGAACCAATCCGGTCTAATGTCAATATGTATTTTGCTCCTTCCTTCCTATTCTTTATTCATTGTATAGTATATCTAGGGACATATGATTGAAATATTTGGGAGATACCTTATATTCCCATCTTAGATGGGATAAACATGCATACCATATTATACAAAGTTTAAGGTCACTCTTATACCGGTTTAAAATCTTAAAAAACATACTCCAACAAAAACATTTTAAAATAGTATATCATGCCTTAGTTGAGTATCGAATTGCATCTGATATATTAGCATGGGGTAGCACGGTTAGAAAGTACATAAATAGTGTTGAAATTCTACAAAAGCGGATTTTGAAGATAATGTTTTCAAAACACTTTCGTTTTCCAACTGATGAACTCTATCGTGAAACGAAATTGTTGAATATCCGTCAATTATATTTCTACTAGGTGGTAAAATATAAAAAAAAACATGCTTCCAACCTTATGGGCATTAACCACGAACACGACACAAAAAACAAACTTTCAAGGAGTCGTACGCTTATGGCAACTAAATCAATTGGTCAGAGAACATTTGAGTATGTATCGCCAAGACTATATAATGTGCTTCCTGGTGAACTGAAAACGATCAACTCAAGGGCACTTTTCAAAAAAAAAAGGTTAGGGATTTTATTATACAAAAGGACAGATATTTTTTTCATAATTTGATAGAAATGAATATGAATTGATTGTTTTCTAACTAGCAGGAACGTCAAACTGGTGAGAGCAGTTTGATTACGGGAGTGACGCCCCCGCCATTTCGAGTTGCCACGGGATGTGGCCCATCAAATCTCATCGTCCTCCACCAGGCTGGAGAACACCGAAGTACAAAGTCTGGAGCTGATCAATGACAGTTTGTGACAAGAGGGGCTGCATTGTATTAGCTGGCAGGAATGTCAAACTGGTGAGAGCAGTTTGATTACGGGGAGTGACGCCCCCGCAATTCCGAGTTGCCACTGGATGTGGCCCATCAAATCCCATCGTCCTCCCCCAGGCTGGAGAACACCGAAGTAGAAAGTCTGGAGCTGATCAATGACAGTTTGTGACAAGAACGGCTGCATCGTATTAGCTAGCAGGAACGTCACACTGGTGAGAGCAGTTTGATTACGGCGAGTGACGCCCCCGCCATTCCTAGTTGCCACGGGTGTTTCTCATCGTCCTCCCCCAGGCTGGAGAACACCAAAGTACAAAGTCTGGAGCTGATCATTGGGAGTGGCCCAACAAACCCCATTCTTACTCCTGTCAGACTAGGGACCACCAAAGGAATGAGTCTGAGGCCGATGCTTCCAGTGGAAGCGGCCCTAGGTGGTAGATGCATACGCCTACTCGCATCGTCCGATGAAAGACCATCCCACCAGAACTGGGAAGCGCTAAGTGGTTTTTCCGAATTACGTTCCGCTTCCGCGCTGGTGGTTCCGGGTCGCACAGTAGGAATATATGGACATGATGGTGCTTCCAGGATCAAAATATTCCAGAAGTAAACTCCCCGGCCATTCGGATCTGCGGGCGCTGCGTGGCCCTGGGAGCCCTTCATTCTGTATCTCACAGACAGCAAAGATACCGAACCAATTTAGAATAGATTTCTGCAACATAAGATGTCTAAATACAAACATAAAAACGGTACACCAACATCTACAAGCAGATAGACCACACATACTAGCCCTCACAGAAACACAAGTATGTTCTACAACAACAACAGTAAACTACCCC
The DNA here is from genome assembly GCA_016904865.1 of Pissodes strobi. NCBI lineage: Eukaryota > Metazoa > Arthropoda > Insecta > Coleoptera > Curculionidae > Pissodes > Pissodes strobi. The sequence continues at coordinate 14,823 of MU193648.1, forward strand.
TATCCTGGTTACGACTTACACACCCGATTTAGACATAAGTTCGGAATATGCCTTTTTGTCCGAAGCGACCTTTCATGTCACCGCGAGGAAACACTCAAACCGAACAACCTTGAAGTCATGTGGCTCAAGTTCACCGCCAAGGGAGCAACCAAGTTTATATGTTGTCTCTATCGCCCTCCGAGCGATAGAGCCTACCAAAGCTTTTTTACAACACTAGCTATCACTTTTGACTCAATACAGGTCGATCACCCCAATTCAGAATTAATCGTTCTGGAAGAGTTCAATGCCCACAACACCAACTGGCTCAAACATCACAAAAATACCGACAACCAAGGTAGAGTAGCTGAAGCATTTGCCATCAGCTGCGGGCTTACTCAACTTGTAGACGAACCAACTCGAATTTCAGAGAGGGGCGAATTCACCGCCCTCCTAGATCTTTTTCTAACCACCAATCCAGACCAGTACACAATTACAGTTCGTCCGCCGCCAACTGTTTGTGAACTGCCACTTCTACAGGAGGATCCACCATTGCCTCGTAAAATCTGGCATTACAATTCTGCAAACTGGGACGATCTAAGGGAGTTCTACCTAGATTTTCCTTGGCCCGACGTCTGCTTCGGCACCAACGACCCGTCAGTCTGCTGCGAAGAGATTACGCAAGTAATCTCCTTAGGAATGGAAGCATACATCCGAAGTTTCATCAAGTTACCGTCAAAAGGAAAGCCCTGGTTCGACAAAAGATGCGAAAGAGCTGTAGGTAGGAAACACCAACCCTACAAGTACTGGCAGCAAAATCAGACCGCTGAAAATCGCAATTATTTTGTCGAAGCGAGAAACGAATGCAAACGTGTGATCGACGAAACTAAGGATAAACACAATCAAAGGATCAGGAATAAACTTTTGCAATGTCCCAGCAGTGGCTCCAGGAATTTCTGGTAGGTAGCAAAGGCAGTAAGTAATAACTACAAAAACGTCTCTCCCACCTTTGACAGGCGAACGTGGCATCACGGCGAAAAAAGCAAACATGCTCGCCAAAATGTTTTCATCGCACTCTACCTTAGACGTCCCCCTAGGCAAGGCCTCTCCCCACCATATCGAACATCAACACTACCATGGCAGAAGTCAAGTTTCATCACCGTGATATTCGTAAAATCCTTAAAGAACTAGGTACGCAAAAGGCATCGTGTTAAAGAACTGCGCCAACAAAGTAACACTCGTTTTTTCCAGGTTTTTTTCTCCGTCTTACCGAAAACGGATTTACCCCTCTTCTTGGAAAGTCGCTCGAGTGCAACCTGTTCCAAAAAAAGGCAAGAAAACCACGCCCTCAAGCTATCGCCCAATTGCCTTGCTTCCAATAATCTCCAAAGTCATGGAACGTGTAGTCGATCAGCAACTACTCAAGTACCTCGAGAACAACAGAATAATAATCAATACGGCTTTCGCAAAGAGAGATCGACAGGAGATATATTGGCCTATGTCACTCATATATTATGGAGTAGGGAAATTGAGAACTACGGAGAGTCTCGAGCGATTGCGTTGAATATTTCGAAAGCATTCGACAGAGTTTGGCATGACGGACTGCTCAACAAACTGCCGTTCTTCGGACTGCCAGCCTCTCTCTGCAGCTGGCTTGCCAGCTTCCTTAAGAACCGATCTCTGCACGTTGCAGTTGATGGACACATCTCGGACACATTCACCATTATCGCGGGCGTGCCTCAGGGCGCAATACTTTCACCAACTCTGTTCCTCATCTATATTAATGAGCTGTTGCCCAAAACGAATAATCCTGTTTATAGTTTTGCAGATGACAATTTAGATCAGAAAAACCTTTACCAGCGACTGAGACATCACCGCACACAGGAGCAGATTACAGCAATTAATTAAATAAAAGTTCAAACTTGGGACGACAGAAATTTGGTCCAGTTCAATGCAGCAAAGACCCAAGCAGCCACGTTTACCAAGAGGGCCAATACGGCGGGCCCTGACATCATTATGGCAGGATCGACCATTCCTTCATCCTCGTCAATCGGACTGCTGGGTGTCTCGGTCAACAGCAATATGTCCTGGCATGACCACGTTGCTAACATAGCAAAATCAGCCTCCCAGAAGCTATTTCGCAACAAAAAACTATACACCGCAGCAGTTGCTCTTGCTCTACAAAGCGCAAATAAGACCGTGCTTAGAATACTGCTCACGCATCTGGTGTGCCGCACCAAAGCACACCCTAAAGCTGCTGGATTTCATTCAGAAGAGAGCTGTGCGTCTTGTCGGCGACCCGGAGTTGATACTTTTACGGCAGATGTTACCAGGATTTGGCCCGCCTCATCCGCCCCTGGCAACGCCTGTCAGACAGTCCCGACAGACAGCAAGAGCGCACCAGTTCGTCGTAATACCGGAAACACCTAGAACATCGCTTTACAAGAACTCATTTGTCTCGCACTGCATCACTGTGGAACTCACTCCCAAGACATCTGTTTCCCCCTAATTACAACCTACAACTATTCAAGAACCGTGTCAATCAACATCTTCGCACACACACCGCTCGTCGAGCGCCATAGGATCTCCCTTTAGTGTGTGTGGCACTACAATAAAAAAAGAAGAAGGTAGGCATCCGTTTTTCTTAGTTATGCAGTGGTCATGTTGACCGTGTGTGAAGACAAACATAACTAAACCCTGCGACATTGAGCATAGATGAAATATTTACTACATGAAAGTATAATTATGCCAAGTAAACAGTATTGGTATGTGGTTTAGCTCAGTTCATCACCAGCCCTCTCCCAAAAGCAATATAACCGGTGAATCTGTGAAACAAAATGTGCCTTTGCTGTTAAAGAATATAATCATTCAGTCCTAATACACTTGACGAATGCCTTTTGTTGCTCCTAAAAAGTAAACTTTGCCATCCATATAAATATAACTATAAACTTAATATGATTTCTCAGTTATCTACAATTTTTGTATTATTGTTTATTTTTTTTTTACCTTACTACAGTTTTCTCTAATGTTAAATCAACAAAACTGAAATACTTCAAGCACTCTCCTTTTCTTTTCAGTTTTGTACAGGCTCCTGCAATAGTTCTTTGGGCTTCTATAGCTTCTATACCGCGTACGTTAAAACATTCCTTTTAATGCTAACCTAATATATGCATGACGGCTTATTTTAGGAAATTATTTTTAAACATAGAGTGTCAGTGCGGCACGATGAAACTACTTTTTGAAGTGAAAATATCTTTAGGTACGTTTAGTACATTTTTCCTGGGTATTGAATTAAAATGAGCCGTCGCGCATTAGGCTCGGCTCTTTAGCGCTCATTCGGGTAGCGCCAACATCACCTTTAGAAAAGGGCAAAGTGCTCACAAAATTTTAGCTCGCGACGTCATCCATGGGGGCCTTTGCGATTTGGAACGAAGATGTAGGAGGGTGGCTTGCAAGTGGAAGGGTAATCGCGATCGAGGCGCAATTGGTTGCAACCTTGCCAGACTACTACGATAGTAGCGAATATTAGGATGCCCGTATATAAAGAATGCATACATTACAATTTCTCGAATATCGTAAAAACATTTCCATATGATGTTCTTTCTTCTTTTTATAATCTGGTTTTTCGTCATTTATTTATTGTGTGAAATTTGTACCTAATATTTCGTTGTATATTTAGGTATACAATTTTGAAATACGTAAATCGAGATATTTCGGACTTAAAGACCTGTTGCGTTTGTGTCGGTCGGCCGATTTGTTTACAGTACAGTTTACAAGTTTTTGTTCGTGTTCAATTGTAAATTTTTCTTTTGGTTTCGACTAGTTTTGTGATAACTGATACTTAGTGTAATTATGCTTCAAAAGTGTTGTATTCCTAGCTGTAATGGAAAATATGAAAATGGGCCTAAAGTTCATATTTTCGGCTTTCTAAAGGACATAAATTTACTACAAAACGGCTAAAAGCTATACCCTGAGACAACTTTGAGCTCATAAATAATACGAAACTTGTATACCATCTATTTTTTTTAATTACCCTAGTTGTTTATCAAAAATGTAAAAATACGGCCAAGTAAAGATGAAAAGTTCAAAAATATTGATGAGTTAAATTTGTCAGAAGCTCTTGAAATAAGCAAAATTGAGTTTGAGGAGCACGAAAAAGCATACATTTTGATAATTTTGGGGAGTTTACTGTCAAATTTTCTACATTTAAACTACCAAAAGATTGGTTTTCTGACCATAGTTTGTCTCAAGAAGGTGAAAGATTAAATATTTTTACGATTGAATATACACCTGGCCCATGCATTAATTGGGCGATTGTTATTAATTATAACCTGAATATTGAAACTTTTGTATAGCAAGTCAGTTTGTACTTCAACATCAAAATTAAGACTTTTCCCAAATTAAAACTTTATTGTTTCAAATTTTAGTACACGATGATCACTTTCAAGATATCAAAGATGTATTGCTGTTAATTACATATTTAGGTGGTTATTGTTGCCATGATACACACGCACACGGTATGCCAGTAAAGCCGCTCAATTCTGTCCGTCACGCGCATTAGACTGGCTGATACAATTAAATGCCATTTTTTAAGGCGTTCGATTTTAATATTTTTATCGAGTTTTGTAACAATTAGTGATTAATGTGTTTAATTATAATTTAAAATGCCGTATTATGCCGTGGGAAACTGCTAAAACAAAAACACAAAAGATGCTGACATAAGAATTTTCAGATTTCCCATGAATGAAGATTTGGTAAAAAAATTAATAGTCGCGTGACGGACTGTGAATTAAACATTTAAAAATAAAGTAAGTTTTCTACTTTTAGACTGTAGACAACATTTTATTTTTATAGTGTCTGTCTGTTTAGAGAAACTACCTACTGGTTTTTTTAATTGTAAATAATTTTATGTGAAAATTAGTTTTTAGACAATCTATTTTTTGTCTACAGGGTGTTGCAAAAGTTTGGTCAACCAAAAATATGTATTTTTTTTAAATACACGCTATATTTTCTTTTTATTTTTTGGTTCTACATAATATAATCCTAGAAATTTAATACATCATATGTCATATTTTGGTTGAGTAGTTTCCGAGATATAAACAATTGAAAATTGACATTCAGCTATACTTAACTTTAAGAGCTTTTAATGTAAACACGGTTTAAGATAAAAAAAGTAAGGCTTTCACCTTCCTACATAAATTTTTAAAACACGCTATCAAATGATATACCTAATATGGAGGAATAGGGTGTTCATTTTAAAAATATATGAAGTTGGCAAAAATTGCGCCATTGCGAAGTTCTTTTTTTTTGCATTTTATGTCGATGCATTTTAAAAGCTAAGATTGGAAGGTAAAAACTTTAGTTTCTTTCACTTAAAGCTCTAAAAGTTTCAATTGTTTATAAAGCAGAGACTACTAAACCAAAATATAGCAGCAGATGATATTATATCACATTTTTTGAAATGTTATGTAGAATGTAAAAATTAAATAATATACAAAAAAATTTTGGTTATTAACTTTTTAAACACTACAATTTTGCAGTAATTTTCTTTACACCTACACATTGGCACACAAAATAAATATTAAGGGGTAGGAGTAGGGTTGCCAAGTGTCCTCCTTTCGGGAGGACAGTCCTTCTTTAAAACGTTGAGTCCTCCTTTTTCCCTGGTCACCGAAATGTCCTCCTTTTTCACTATTATAATAGTGCGAATATTATTGCGAAAAAATATAAAAAATAATAGTAAAATAGCAAATCAATTTCAAACCATGTTACCACTGCTAAAAGATTTTTCGTGCTCAAATAGTAGTTCCATAGTATCATTTGAAATTTGGCACAGCGGCCTCTGAGTGGCGTCAAATAATATTCGATGGAGTACATGTCTCTATTATATTATAAACGTAGATCTCTTACACTTCGGGTTTGTATTAGACGGTTTCGGTTAGTTGTTTAGGTAGATTTCGCGCCTTATATGCCAGTTATAAATTTTAATAAAGGGGTATTTTCGAAATTTCAGTTTTCGCCGAACAAAAAATGCCATAAAATCCCAACCGCGCCCAAATTTGATCATTTTTTTTTTTAATTTAAGTTTGTGCTCATGCGATGGGTGATGCCAAGCTCGACTTCCACAGAAGCGGAGTAAAAATTAATTTTTATTTAACAAATACGCCCGTCTTGAAATGGGGTATTTTGGGTATCAATTCTGGATTTTTAGAAAAAGGATATTTTCAAAATTCTATATAGAAAAGGGGTATTGTATCAAATAAAGGAGTACGTCTGGAAAGCCTAATCCAACATGTTTTTCCTCGAATTGATCTCCATTTTAAAAGTTAACCATCGAGATAACCTATGTTTTTGTTATTCAAGTAAGTACAGGCGACAGGCATATATTTTATTTTTGAAGTGAAGCTTCTTTAGCGACGGTAATAAATCCGAAAAAATGAACAACATCCCCCCCCCCCTTCAGCGCCAGGAGGGGGAGGAGAAGGAAAAACTTAAATAATTAAATGTGGGAGAACGGCTAGAGCTACGGGGTCAAATTTTTATGGTAGGTGCGGCTCATGGGGGGCTATCTTTGACCATATGGGGGAAACCGAGGACCCAATTTAAGGGGGATTTTGGAAAAAAAAAACCGTTTTTGGTCGATATCTCTCCAACGGAGCCTCGGATCGAAAATCTGACAAGCGATGACCCCGTCTCAATAACCCCGTTTCACGGGGTCATCTGTGGGAAAAGGAACCATACCCCCACCTTCCCCGGTTACCCATTAATTTTCGAAAAAATGGGAAAACTTGAAAAAAACGTAAAATATTGTTCGGAAAGTTAATAAAAATATCATAAAACGAAATAAGAAAAAAATATATTAAAAATAAGTTAGAGAAACGAGGCTTTCGGCGAAAAAAAGGCCAAGAAGTTGACCTATGAGGTCGAAGATGGCAAAAATGGAGAGAAAAAAATGCTTTATAAAAAAAAGTTGAAAAAAAGCAAAAAAATAAAAATTTTAAAAAGTGTCGAAACCTCGGGCAAAAGTTGAAGAAAAGAAGCTTTAAAAAAATCAATTCCTAATATCTCTTTCAGAAGTTTCATTTCAGTTGTGTGCTTATAAAGCACATAATTTGTTTTTGATTTGATTTACCTAAAAAGCAACGGTAATAATTATTAAAAAAATTAAGCATTTGGGTACATAGCTCCTCACCATTTTTCAAAGCCGCGAGCCGCCACTGGAAAAGTCCTCCGTTGGCTCATGGAAACTTGATAACCCTAGGTAGGAGGGAATATAAAAAAATAGTCCCTGTACCCTGTACATTCCATGAGATGCGGAGTTACAAGGGCTTACAAGGGTTATTTTCTCGGAAAATTATACTTTTCCAGAATATATAAACTGTAGATGTATCAGATTCAGGCAAATTTTAGGTACATTATAGAAAAGATAATAAAAAAATCCATATTTCAAATGACTCCTCAAACATACAAAAAAGGTCTAGATTATACTAAAGCAAACATAAGAATTTGTTTTGAAAAGTGCTAGATCCTCCTGGGCCCATTTTTACTGCCTGTTTTGATTTAAAAATCCATCATCATGTTGATTCTATTTAGAGCCAATTTTTTTCCAGCAACCATTTGCTCAATACATTAACGAAAAGTATATTGAAATTCTTATGAAACAAAGGCTATTGAATTATTCATTCATAGTTGCCTTGCTCTCATGAAGCCAATGAGCAGAAAAACGGGTCGGCAAGTACCATCTTTCTTTTCTGTGCCGTTTCTGTTTGCCGAATATCCAAAAAAAATGAGCAAGTCTGCTAGTACTCGAGCGAGACACTGATGTG
>JAEQML010063895.1:0-22622 GCA_016904865.1 Pissodes strobi
ATTGGAACTTTTGTGCAAAAAGTTTATGTGCGTTTTTGTGATAAAACTTGCTAAAAGATGTTCGAATGGTTCTCCCTGATGTTCTTCTTAATGTAAGTAATTACTAAAATTGCCACTGTTGTTATACATGTCTGTTGATCCCAAACAAATTTTTAAAAGTGTTTTAATTTCAAATAGAAAAGGACTAGGCTTAAAGATTAAGAAGAATAAAAATTTATCACTGGCTGAAAAACTAGAAACTTATAAAAATAAATCTAGTATAAATATAAGTGAATTATTTTCAGAATTAAATCTTGCATCTTCTAGTACTGGCCAATCTAGTGATAATATTAATTTAAATTTTGATTTTAATAATACAAGTCTCTCTTCTTCCGAGGAAGAAGAAGTGTTAATTGAACCTTCTGATACTGATAGTTTAATTAATTTAGATAAAATGGACGTCCTGCGATCTTTTGCAACCATTTTACCTAACTTTTCTGGAAATCCAGAACATTTAGAATCATTTATTTTTTCAATCGACGAATTTCGTAATTTATATTATAATGGCGAAGAAATTCAGAAAAAAATTGTTTTAAGCGTTATACGCTCTAAGTTAGTCGAAACGTCTAGAGATTTTATTATGAGTAGACCAGACCTTAAAAACTGGGCCGATATTAAACTAGCTTTAAGAGAAAAATATGGAGATCCAACAGGATACCAAACTTTAATGCAACAACTAAATTATACTAATAGAAATAAAACCAAAATCTATTAGATTTTGTACAAAGACTAAAATTATTTGTACAAAGAATAAATTCAAAAATTCAGAGTGAAAATATATATACCAATTCGAAATTAATTTTAACAGCACAAGCTGAGAAAACCGCTGTAATCGTTCTAATGTCAAATGTGCCAGAATCTTTAAAAACGATATTACTTATAATCAACCCTAGCAATTTAAATGCTGCCCTTGTACAAGTCACAAATTTTAATCTAATTGAATCCCAAATAAACTTAAAAAATCAGGTAACTCAAAAACCTATTAATCAACATCGAAAATCTATGAATTTTAATCAGTCTTTTAATCAAAACGCTCAGTCGCATTTTAACCAAAATGCTCAACAATTTCAACAGCAAAACAATTTTAAACAGCCTTTTCCTTCTCAACCAATTCCCGTGCAACCTAGACCCGTAAGACAACATTTTCCCACGAACGCACAAGTTTTTGGAAAGCCCAAAAATGTGTTTGCTCCCCAGAGGAACCTTAATCAAAGACTTTGGCTAAAACCTACCCCGATGTCCGTCCAGTCCTCCGGACCTTCTCGAATAAATCAACTAGCCCAAAATAGGCCTTATTATAATCATTTTCAACCTAGCGGTCCTAGGAATTTTGCATCCCAAGAACTAACAAACTTACAAACAAACCACGAACACTCAGAGGACCAAAACTACGAAGAGTATTGCGACGATTATTATGATAATCAAGACATGCCCAATGTGCAAGAAGAAAATATTCTCCTTAGCCCCATCAGGAGGACTTTAATACAGAAAATCAAAATTTTCACGAACTAGCCTCTACCGACGGATTAACTTAAACAATATAGCTCAAAACATCGAATTGCCTTATTTCTTTTTACCAGAAATGCAAATTTCCGTTTTAATTGATTCAGGAGCCTCCGAATCAATTATTAACCCAAATTATACCCTGATTTACTATTTTACGAGCCTTTTGAAGTAACAGCGTGCAAAAGGACCTATCGTGAAAACACCAATATTAAAATTCCTCTTTTGCAAGAAATAGGAATTAATTTACCCTTAAAAATGCGTGTTCTTAATTGGCACCATGATTTTGATGCTCTTTTAGGAACAAAAGATCTTAAAAACCTAAATGCTATTTTAGATTATCAAAATAGGTGCTTGACACTTCAACAAAATAAAAAACTAAAATTTTCACTCGCTTAAAATAAACCTCTCTCTAAACCTGTTGAAAATTTAAATAGTAACGCACTAATAATTCCAGTAAATCTCGAAAGCGGAGACGCTATATTACCTTGGTTTCAAATAAATAACCAAGTAGTAATTCCTGATAGTTTAATCACAGTTAAGAATGGATTTTGTAAAATTCCTAATCCACTTCCCAGACATAACATAATATTCGATCAAAGAATGAGAGTTATTCCCAAAGAACACTTTGAGATAACTAACCCACCGACAGATAACACCTCGTTTCAAGTTTCTAAACAATTACGTTTAAATCACTTAAATGATTTGGAAAAAAGTAAAATAATACCTCTATGCCACGACTTCAAGGCTATTATCTATTATGTAAACTGCTATCTAACTTTTACTAGCCAAACGAAACACTATATACGAACTACAAATGATCGTCCCATATATGCTAAATCCTTTCACCACCCTCCTGCCATGCTGCCCGAAATTCAAAATCAAATTCAAACACTTCTAGACAATAAAATCGTCCGACCCTCTATATCCCCTTATTCTGCCCCGGTTTGGATTGTCCCAAAGAAGGCCGACGCTTCTGGCAAGCAAAAATTCAGACTTGTCATCGACTACAGAAAACTCAATGAAGCCACTATCGAGAATAAGTACCCACTGCCAAGAATAGAAGAAATTCTAGATAACCTTGGAAAATGTACATACTTTACCACCCTTGACCTAGCCCAGGGTTTCCATCAAATTGAGCTGAGCATTGATTCCATAGAAAAGACGGCATTTACCGTTAATAACGGGCATTTTGAGTATTTAAGAATGCCCTTCGGTTTGAAAATGCCCCCGCCACATTCCAGAGAATGATGGACGAGATTCTAAGAGAATATCTGTACAAATTCTGCTTTGTTTATATGGACGACGTGGTCATCTTTTCGAAGTCCCTTCCTGAACATATTGACCATATTAAAAAGATCTTTAAAAAATTCCGAGAAGTTAACCTTAAAGTGCAATTGGATAAATCAGAGTTCTTATCCAAAGAAGTAGCCTTTCTTGGTCACATAATCACCCTTGAAGGCATAAAGCCAAATCCTTGCAAAATAGCAGCCATCAAAAGATATCCATTGCCCAGATCCACCAAAGAAATTAAATCATTTTTAGGCCTCATCGGTTACTATCGAAGGTTTATAAAAAAACTTTGCTAAAACAACTTTCCCAATAACGAAATGTCTGAGAAAAGGTCACGAAAAACATATTGGCAACCAGGAATATCAAGAAGCCTTCTTAAAGTGCAAAGAATTAATTACCAACTCCCCTGTCCTCCAATATCCAGATTTCGCTAAACCTTTTAAATTGACTACCGATGCCTCAAATATAACTCTTGGCAGTGTACTTTCTCAAAACGAGCATCCCATTGCGTATTATTCCAGAACCTTAAATTCTGCCGAACGAAACTATTCGACCATAGAAAAGGAGCTTTTGGCAATAATAGAATCTACAAAACACTTCCGACCCTATTTATACGGCCAAAAATTTGTGATAGAAACAGATCACAACCCCCTTGTCTGGTTATCCAAAATAAAGGAACCTAATTCACGGCTTATTCGTTGGAAGTTAAAATTGGAGGGATTCAATTTTGAAATAAAATATAAAAAAGGAAAGGAAAATGCAGTTGCCGATGCTCTTTCACGTATCGACATAAATATCTTAGAAAAAAGCGACTCAATAGCTCCCAACGCTGATAACACTGTAGCCAACCTCGCCGAATTTGATCTTGCCGACTTTGCCCTTAACGAACGATATAACGACGTCATAGCCGAAAACATCGACCTACCTCAACCCAGAGAGAACGACATAGATTCGAATGCCACAGTACATTCCAACAACGACACTGAAGGCAAGTACCTTCCCATTTCCGAACTACCCGTAAACTATGCATCCACACGGTTAATTATAGACTTTGGAAATAAATTCCTGCATAAATACACGAAACCATTTAAAAAGAATCATCATCTTGTTCGAATTGAAAGAGATAAACTCCCAGATCATTTCAGTAAAATCTTAAAGGAAATAATTAGACCTGGCATACTTTTTGTTTTATACATCCCCAATTCTGATTTGAAACAAGAATTTCAAAAATATGTTGCCGAAAATCTAAATTCTTCCGCAAAACTTCAAATGTCGAATATTTATTTAACAGATATCGAAAACCAAGAACAACAAAAAGATATTATCTCCGAATATCATCAGAAGAATCATAACGGCATAACGGAAACATATAACCAACTAAAACGAAAATATTATTGGCCTCAAATGCGCGAGACAATAACCACTCTAATTAATACTTGCGAGATCTGCTTACAAAACAAGTATGAAAGACACCCGTATAAAATAAATTATGAAGGCCCATTGCTAGCGGAAAAACCATTTAATACCCTACACCTTGATATATTCCAATTTTCAAATTGTCAGTTTTTAACTATTGTAGATTCTTTCTCTAAATACGCGCAAGCTTACTACGTTTCTGACAGAAATGCAACCACAATAGTTAACAAATTAAGGCATTACTTTTCCCACCATAATACCCCCAAGAAGATTGTCGTAGACCAAGGATCCGAATTTAAAAACCGCTTATTCCAAGAATTTTGTCAACTCTTTTATATAGAATTACACTACACCACGCCTGGTAATTCAACATCTAATAGTATAGTAGAAAGATTACATTCTACGCTTTTAGAAAAGTTGAAAACTCAAAAAATGAGAAATCCTGAAGAAACTCCCCAGAACCTAATGATTTCAGCCGTGTTAGTATATAATCAAAGCATTCATTCCACGACAGGTTTTTCACCTTTCTCTTTATTATACGGACCCTATTTTAATGAACCAAACATAAACAATGACTTGACCATATATGAACAATGCAATGAGAAACGAAAAAACGAACTAATCCCGTTTCACAAAAAAGTATTTGAAGAAACTCACAAAAATCAAGCTAAAAATACCCAAAAACAAAATGAAAACGCTAGTTCTATTCCCGAATTAAAAGAAGGACAAACCATCTATAGGAAAAACCCCTAGAGAAACAAAATGAACCCCTCTTTTATTCCCACCAAAATAAAGACTCTCAACAAAAACACTTACACCGGACTTTCTAAGAAAAAACAAGTTACCGGTCATTTTAGAAAAATTAAGAGATTAAGGAAAAATCCTTTATCTTTTCAGCCTAAACCAAACCCTCAGGATCAACCCTCTACAAGTAGATCCCCTACCGAATAATGGATACTATGCCGAAAAATTAGCACCCGCAATGGTCTTAAATCATTATCGTCATACACATGTATATTTTAATCTTACTAGTATTAAGTTCTCTTTAGCCGACCTAACTTCTAATATGTATATATTTAATCGTTTTTCAAATAAGTGTAATAACACAATACAATCGCTTCTCCTGCAGGCGCATAAGGAATTAAATAACACATATGATTCATATGTAAAATTAAGTTCATTTAAATCATTACCTCGTAGGAAACGCGGATTAATAAACTTTCTTGGAAGTTACATAAAGTTCATTACAGGTAACTTAGACAATGACGACTTAGAGAATATAAACCAACACATGCAAATTTTGAAGAATAATCAAATTAATTCTATGCATAAGATCAATGAACTAAGTTCATTCGCCGGACAGGTAACTGCTCGATTTCAAGAAAATGTAAACATTATAAATGAAAATTCAAAGAAACTTAAAGCCAATGTAGACATTTTAAACGACACTATTATGCTTCTAGCGGAAATGCAAAATCAGCTTTCGCAAATAAGAAATATACACTCTTATTTAGAAACACTTTTGCGGACTCTAACATTTGCTCATTTAGAAAGCCTAGATCTTGAGATTTTAAACACACAGGAAATAAAAGAAATTTGGAAATATTTAGAACATCAATATCCAAAAAATTTATTATGGCCTATAAAGCACATAACAGAACTCACGCTAATTTGCAAAACCGGACTAATTTTATCGGATGACATGGCAATTCTAGTAATTAAGATCCCCATTTTTGAAGCAAAACCATGTAATTTACAAATGATATATCCCATTCCTACATCTAATAATACGATATTAATTAGCCCTAGCAAGTACTACTGCAATAACTTATGGTATACAAAGTGGTCAGAAATTAATACGAAATGGATATGTATTAATCCTATAATTAATGGCTGTAACTTATTGACAGATTGTACTATTGCAAGAATAAGTAACAATTATCAGGTTCATACATTAACCTATCATAAGGCCCTTTTATTTTGCACAAAAGCCCCTGAAACTATTTTTCAAAATTGTTTTCAGTTTATTAAACATAATTTAACAGGGTGTTCATATATTCGGAGCCAATGTGATATAATTATTAATCAATATAAATATACTTTACAATCAAATGGTATAAGCATTAAAAGCACTGAAGTTCAGAAATCTGTATTAGACTCAAATCTTTCTCTGAATTTGCAACTTAAGCACTTAGAATATCCTGAAAAAATCCAGGAAGACCTTAGGGAACCCGTAGTATTTAAGGACTTTGTTTCAGAAAAAACTCATGTAATTAGTACCTTTTCATTATCTCTTATATCTGTATTGATTTTTATGCTAGGACGTTGAAGAATCTTAAGGGAGGAAGAGTTATATGCATAAACCAATACCATTAATACACATTCAGCATAATCGTAGAATAAGCATATTGGTATATTTTATAAACATTAATTATTACATGGAAGGTTTTCTAAATAATCATGGGTAGTCTTTAGTCACCAATGTAACAAGTAGGTTAAGAAGTACGAAATAAAACCTTTTTTAAAATATATTCTACTGGTTCAAGTATTTAACTCGCGACATTCTACCGGTACCGCGCGAATACTACGGATAATGTGAAAACCGATTTCCCAGCTTTTCGCGACGGAATATTTTATTGAACCGAGTTTAGAATATTTAAATTATATTTTACGAAAAAGAATGATGTGAATAGCTCGTAAAATAAGAAAGTTAATCCGGCTTGCATACCATTCCCCTAAAAATATAGTAACTTCGTTACAATGTCAAATCGACAGCTGGGCGCCATTTAAAAAAAATAATTGGAAAATTGGGTCGAGTGATATCTTATATCAAAGGACTCTTCACACTTATTTCATCCCGAAATCCTTTAAAAAATTCAATTTTAATTTTATTATTTTGGCTTGATAGGTAGAGGGTCATTTTTTATATTTTCCCACCCCCCTTAACTTTTTTGTGCCACTGTGTAGAAAAAAAATTTAAATATGAAAGTTGTAGTGCTTAAGATGTAATTCTCAGAAAACATATTTTTGTCTATACAGGGTGTTGCAAAAAGTGCGAAAAACAAGAAAAAATATATTTTTTAAATGGGACACCCTGTATATTTCTCCTCAGGACGAAAGATCTTTGTTCTCCGATTACAAAAATATTTAATTTGTCTACATTTGCTTAAGCCATTTCCGAGCTATTGAACTTTAAAAGTTGATTTAAATAAAATAAATCAATGTTTTAATCATTTATTATTATTATATACAAACATATCTTAACATGTTTGATAATAAAAAACTTAACTATTACAATTGTTGAATATGCCCACCGTTTCTATTGAAACAATCTCGGAAGTCGCTTTCTAATTTATTTGTTGCATTGATAATGAAAATTGCATTGTTCTGGTTAAGGTCGTTTATGTAGTATAAAATTCTCGCCCTGAGATCTTCAATATTGGCACTTCTCTGAGCATAAACTTTGTTTTTCAAATACCCCCACAAAAACGCATCTAAAGGCGTGAGATCTGGACTGTTCGGTGGCCAGTGGACGGTTCCCTGCCTACCAATCCATGTTTCGTATCTATTGTTTAAGAAATTAACCACATGCATAACATTGTGAGGTGGGGCACCATCTTGGTGCCATATTATTTGAGCATATTGACGAATTGGAAGCATATCCAACAGAACCTCTATTTCCTGATTTAAAAAGTACAAATACCTTTCGCCAGTTAGTGAACCTTCATAAAAAATAGGGCCAATAATTTGACCGTTTAGTATGCCACACCACACATGCAGGGACTTTCTTCCTTGAAATTTTATTTCCGATAATTCTCGTGGGTTTTGAGTGGCCCAAAAATGTGTGTTTCTTCTATTAAATATGCCCGCAGTTGTAAAAATGCACTCGTCAGTCCATAATATTTTATTAAAAAAATAACGATCTTGTTCCTTCCTTCGTAACATATTTTCACAAAATATCATTCGCGCATTTTTATGTGCGTTTTCTAATTTATGAACTGGCATAATTTTTTAAGGATAATACCCGTACTTTTTAAGCGTATTTTGAATTTTGGTTGCTGACTTATCAAAATGCTTATGGGCATCTTCTATGGATCTGTTCGGGTTTTCTAAAAGGTGTTTGTTTAGTAAATCATTAGGATTTTAATAGTAGTTAATTCCTGTTACCTTGAAAAAACAACAAAATGTCTAATTCCTCATTTTCATTAACTACGGCAACTCGCTTTTTCCTGTGAACTGATTTTCGTTGCGTAAATCCCCGCTCTATATTACTAAAAGTTTTTCGGTCTGGAACTTCTCTATTAGGGAATATGCGTCTATGTTCTCTTCTAGCTGCACACGCATTTTTACGATTTTGATAATACAAACGCAACATTTCACATTTCTCTTCATCTGTATAATGCATTTTGAAAAATAACACTATAAGTTTAGTAGTGTCGAAAAGAGGTTCTTTTCGATACGCATTTTGTTGACTAGTTGCTATGACATTAACAAAATTGTTCAATGTCAAGGCCCACTAGCAAAAATTTCGACACCGCTTTGAATGGGATTTACTAATACAGACGTCAAAAATGACAAGATGGCCGCTCAAGTGCTAATCGAGAATAAAATAAATTAATGTTTTAATTAAAAAACCTGCAAAATAGAAAAAATAGTATAAAATACACGTTTTAAAAGGCATTTTTGCGCACTCCCACGTTAGGAAGCGGGTCGTTCCATAATTTCGTGCTCGTGTGAAAAAATATGGTCTTTTAAGACTAGTATCTTAATATACTATTTTGTTACTGTCATTCATGGCTATTTTGACATATTTCATATTTTTCTTAATGGCGAGCAAGGCTACTTCGATTGGTTTGAATTCATGTTTTCAACTTTTAAAGTTCAATAGCTCGGAAATGGCTTAAGCAAATGTAGACAAATTATATATTTTTGTAATCGGAGAACAAAGATCTTTCGTCCTGAGGAGAAATATACAGGGTGTC
Organism: Pissodes strobi; assembly: GCA_016904865.1. NCBI lineage: Eukaryota > Metazoa > Arthropoda > Insecta > Coleoptera > Curculionidae > Pissodes > Pissodes strobi. The sequence goes on from JAEQML010063895.1 coordinate 9,234, forward strand.
CCATTTAAAATATGTATATTTTCTTGTTTTTCGCACTTTTTGCAACACCCTGTATAGACAAAAATATGTTTTCTGAGAACTACTTCTCAAGCACTACAACTTTCATATTTACATTTTTTTTCTACACAGTGGCACAAAAAAGTTAAGGGGGGTGGGAAAGTATAAAAAATGACCCTGTACAGGTTATCATTTGAAACTTACCGCCCCCAGTCTATGTATTACCTTCTGAAAGTCGGCAGTCAGACACGTGATCGTACAATTTTTTACAAACCTATTTCGACCCATTCATTACGTTGTGTGTTTAGTAGATCCCAAGTTCTTTTAGAGTTTGGAGCCGCAATAATTCTTTTGTGTTTTCCTTCTTAGGAACTCTTGTTTCCCCCTTTTTTTCTTCCTTATCTTAGCAATTAATAAACCAAGAAAATTGTATACATTTATTAAATAAACGGAACCATGAAACAAATCTTAATCAGTGAAGAAAGAACATCTTAATTTTCTTAAAGCTCAGTATGAACATAGGTCAGTTAAGTCCTTTTATTAAACTCTAAATATACTTGATTATGCCACCTTTCATCACTTGTAGTAACATCCTGCACCGTAGTACTTCATATGTACCATTTTTAATTCACGAATCAGTTCACCCATTAATATATTAGTCCAGAGAAATTGGATGTGATACCTGTCACTTATCTCATACAATACGCCAGTTATAATTTAGGTATAACTTAACGTCTCAATGCTAACATGTTATTGGAGAATATTTAATTACCGAATGTTTTTTTTGTGGGCGTGGTACGTTGTACCTGATAATTATTGCATTGTTTTCTTCTCATAATATTGTATTAGTCCAGAACTTAACGTAACAACGGTTACGATAATAACGAAGATTTTAAAATGGGAAACAAGTCAAGTAATATAATTAAACACCAAGCAAGCCGAAAGACGACGGTCCAGGAGCGGACAGACAGTTCCTAACAACTCCTGTCGTACATACATGGATTTTGTCAATTAATCATCGACTTAACTCGTTACCCTCTCTACAACCTATCGCTTCAATGCCAATACATTATTATTCGCGTGTACGTACCTCTGCATATTCCCATTCATTCAGACATCACACCACAACAACGTACAATTCAAATTCAACCACTCGGGATATTCAGTTGTACGCAATTAAATAAGTAAAATTTCTGGAGTACGGATGTTGCCTGCGGTAATCCGTACCATTTAATATTTCGTTCTTAACCAGATGACTTCCATGAGAAGGTACCCTTCAGAAATCATCGTGCCCATTGACTGTAATTCACCAGATGTCCTTAACTTTAGTACAAAAATGAAACAAGTGCTAGCGACCTATTTAACAGCTGTGGAATTCGAAAAACATTTGAACCGTGATCGATTATTGTCTGTCTAGACTTTTTAATTGTTTAAAATTAATTACTAAAAATTACGGGTTGATTTGGGACCAGAGCTAGTGTGACCAGGACAGCATTAAACGTGACCAAAATTTATAGAACCTAAATTTTTTCTTGATATAATGTTCCTTTCCATTCCGTGTAATTACGCTTACCTGGAAGGATTTGGTTAACTGATTTTTCTCCCCCAGCCCTCTTAGCCGTTCCCCGAGTATTCATATTTGCTGTTTGTTGGTTTGTTGAGTTTCGCAGGCGAACGCTTTAAAAGAATAATTTTTAGAATCAGAATCAAATATCTTGGAACTGGAAAATTTCATATCAATAAAATTGAGACCCCCCCGTGACCCTTCCAGAATTCTCAATTTGTCAATGGTAATATCAGTCAAATCCCACATTGTACACCGTTATATAAGGTTCGGCGTTAGGATCTTCTTTTATTCCTCATTAACAAATATGTCGGAATTCTGAAATTGTTAGTGCATTACTCCATGGAACTTTAGATTGTCAAAGCGGTGTACGATCTATATTAGGTTCGACGTATTAACGCACCAAAATACCATGAAAAAAATGCAACAACAATGTAGCTCGTCTTGAATTTCCGCTAAGGTCTCGCAGAACAAGCACCGTGCACCATCAGAGGTTCGGATGCTATAAAAATTGCAATGCTCTATCGGAAAGTTCAATATCAGCATTAAATATGTTAAATTGATTTTTTATTATGAATTAGATTTAAATTCCCCTAATATTGTTATTAATTATTTCCTCCCACAGACCTGTTATCCAGCACCGTACACCATTAGGTTCAGATGCTGGAGATTCTCACGCCTTCTTGAGAAATCACCAATAACCATCATTCCGCTTTAATTATTTAAAATCGAGTTTAAAATTTAGAATGAATTTCAAGAAATTATTAAATTCCCCTAATGTCGCTTATTAATTATTTCCTCACACAGACTTGCAATCCAGCACCGGACACCGTCAGGTTCGGAAGCTGTAGATTAACACGCCTTTTTTTGAGAAAATATCAATAATCAACATTCCCCTTTAATTAATTTAAATTTAGAAATTCCCAGTACAAGAAATTATTCAGTGGTTGAGCAGAGTTTCCTTCGTACCTTTAAAAGAATAATTTTTAGAATAAAATTCAATGCTGTTGGCTGGCTATATGGAGCCTTCCCCTGTATCCAGCCAACGTCACGCATCTCCCCTTGCCTTTTACTTGACTTACTTCACCCTTATTGCGTAGCAATATAGGAACCTAATTCCCTTATCAAACCTCAAGAATTTTAAGTGGTTCTAGCGAGCGCACTGTAAGCCCATGATTTTGCTTGTTTAAGCCTCGTTAAAATTTACCATTGGAATATTATTATATTATATGCATATTATAATGTATGCATATTAAAATCTATTTTACTGCAATTTATTTGTCTTGCTGGGCTTTCCCTTTTTTTTGTAAGGAATCATTTGAGCCTGGTCTGACACTTTTCACTCTCCCCCAATTTTAAAATATAAATTTTTGAAAAATGCCTTAAATTAAAATTAAAAGAAATCACTGCTATTAATAACTAAACTAATGACCCAGGTTTGATTCGTTTCACATTTATATTTCGCCACCTTATACAGGGTTTATTTTTGCAGATAGAAAAAATACTAAATACAAAAGTTGTATGGTTTTCAGGGAACTTCTTAGAAACAATAATTTTGAATATACAGGGTGAGTCAGAAATGAGTAGAGTACAAATTTTGATTTTTTTAATGGAACGCCCGGTATGTTTTTGAATATTTAGATTCTCCTCATTATTCTATTTTTAAAAATTTATAATATGTCTATACTTGCAGCGGTAGTTTCTGAGCTATTCGACTTCAAAATTGCCCCTTATCTGAATAATAATTTTAGTATTTATTTATTTTTATTATTATTTCTCATTATGATATTAATGTGTAGAAAATGATTATGATTTTAAAGTAAGGAAATAGTTTATTATGAACGATAAATACTAAATGAAACTATAAAAAAAGGAAAAAAAAAAACGACAAACAAAAATGAAAACCATAAATTCTAGTTCTCCACATGTGCTCCTTGGTTGATGTAGCATTTCTCAATGTTCTGTGATAATTTGTGACTAATTGAGTTAAAAATAAGAATCAGGGTGATTTCGTTTAATATTACAATTTCTTCCCTAATTCTCTGTTCCAATACAACTTATATTTTCAGGCCTATTGTAGTAAACATTATTTTTAAGATAACCCCATAGAAATATGTCAAGCGGCGTAAAGGAACTGCTGTTCTCTTTCGTTTTCCAGATATTGTAGATATCTGACACCAGTAAGACTTCCACGGAAAAAGATTGGTCCAATTACTTTATTTCTACAGTGCCCACTCCACACATTTAAACTTTGTCGTCCTTGAATTTTGTGAGGATTGTTTGTCGCCCAGAAATGTTTATTACGACGATTAAACATACCACTAGTAGTAAACGTAGCTTCATCTGTAAAAATTATATTGTTTAAAAGCAGTGGACTTTACAGACGCATTCTTAAAATTTCTTGACGAAAAATTAATCTTTCTCGTTTATGTCCATCAGTTAGACCATGAGCCGGTAGAAATTTATATGGATGATAATAATAACGATGAAGAGTTTGTTGAATTTTTCCTAATGATTTTTGAAAATCAGTAACTTTATCAGGAATTTAACTTTCAGGATTTTCCGCATTATAATGAACCAGATATAGTACTAGGTATAGAATAACTAATAATTATTACCTGTAAAGAACAACAACACACTTAAATCAAAGTTTTCGTTTGGATTTATAGCTCTTCTTTTTCTATTTAAACTTGTTTTTTTTTTTTCAAATTTGTTTACTTAATGTCCTATTGTGCTTCGCGTTGGGACGGTTCTACCGGGAAATTGCCTATGATACTCATTTTAAGTGTGGGCATGGTTTCCATTATTGACATAGTATAATCGTATTACATTTAATTTCTCTTCAATGGAATAGCCCATTTTATTGCTGTTAAATGACAGTAGTAATGTCAGTACCACCAAAATACCTTAGACCCGATTTCACGTCAGTTAAGGCGGGCAGCCACTGCGAGCGAAACGAAACTAAGCTTGGATAAGATAAGAAAACGGTAACTAAACGAAAAAAAGTTTGGGCGGCCACTGAGAACGATCTTCGTTAAGTGGTAAGCTGCGTTTTCGTACGGAAGGTCGTGTTGAAAATGAGTTCTGTAGCAGAAAAAAATATATTAATGGATCTAAGTTTGGAATCAGATGATTCAGATTTTTTAAAGATATTGCCGCGGAAGTGTTAATGCAGTAGAAAAATAAATGTTGAATAAGCAGTTACATGATGGCACGAGAAAAGATGGGATAATTTCGTAACCCCATTAACAAGCGGCGTGGCCACTCGTGCCTGCGGCAGGCGCGAGGCCCTTGGGCTCTCGTTTGTGTGACCTTCGGTCACACATTTTTCACCTCCCCCCGCATTTATCGTCTGGTCACATTTGTAATTTGCCCAGCCATATTTATTGCCACGCTCGTATCCGTGCCGTGGCCTATAATTAGAAAGCCCTTATATTAGAGTTACCAATCGCTAGTCTAATTTTACTGTGAACATTTTCTAATTGGTTGCCATGGTAACCGACTTGTCAGCGTCAATCGTTATTTTTTTAAAATCTTTACCTAAATACCAAATTTCTAACTCGTACGATTGACGATTGTGTATTCGTGGTGCTGCTCTAGTGGAATTAATAAGTGGTATATTTTTAAAGTAATTGTGATACCCAGGAGGAATGTAAGGCAAAATATCAGTCATGTCGTCTTTTTTAGCTTTAGATATCGGGCGTTTTGAAAGGTAAAGGCATTCTTGTTGAACATGACTTAATGACAACAATTTCCGTAGATCTAATACCCGAAATGGTAAGAGTTCATTAAAAGTTTCCTTAAACTTTATTTTGAACTCTTCCCCTCTTTCAAATCGAAGCCAGCGCATTTTTAGCCCATTGCAAGGAACGTTGTCAGCGTCTTTCTTTCTATTAGTAATAGAATCTTCTAAAGCTGCAGTACTTATAAATTCATCAGGTTCCATTTTTATTATTTTATAGTGGGGTCTCTTTTTCTTTGAGTTTTTGATAATATTATACCAGTCCTCTGAAACAAAGATATTCTGACGTTTCTTGCTTGGTGATTCTATAACCCCAAACTCAGAGTCTTTGCGCAAAAAGGAATGACCGGATACTAAAATTTTAAGATCAATTGTTTCCACAGCCATGTCAGGGTCCTGTGCAAGTTTTAGAAGCGTAAGGGACATTTTAATATTCCTGTTTTGCCCCTGTACAAGAATCACAAAAAAGGATAATGCTTTTATGGGTGGAAGCATTTTCTTTGGGATGTTTGCGAATACAAGAAGCCAGGTCCTGAGAGCCCCTGTCGCCTTCTGTTTCGTCCCAAACATGCATGAAACCTGTATCTGAATTCAACGCGTGTACACCAAAATTATTAACATACAAGTTTCGTTTGTAATACGCAATGGACGTTGAAAGCTTGGGAAAGGGAAGCGCCTTCTGGAAGTCAAATGTACACACGTATATTTTATCAGAAACCCTTTGCTGATCATGTTTTAATGTTTCCCTTGCCTACTGAGCTCGTGCCAAGTGTAAATTCTTTTGTACATTTAGTGTTTCTTTCTTTGCTTTCTCAATTTCGGCTAACAACTTTAAATTTAGCTCGTCGCATCAACGGCAAGTATCCGTACTGGGAATTTTAAAGTGAAGAATAAACTTCCTGGAAAATGCTTTGTAATAATATTTCTCCTTTACTGGTTGTTTATTTTCTTCTGTACAGTTTTCGATGTAGAGGTCGTACATTTTCCGAATATTTAGATCTAGATGAAGGTATTTTCTCTTTCATTGTCTTTCCTAGTATAATGACTTTGATACGATGGAAAAGTCTTTATATGTGCGATAACATCAGAGTCGTTGATTTTGTTAGTGGGAATATTTTTACCACGGCTATCCATAACTGCAAAGACCTCATCTTTTTTTAAACATTGCTACAATCTACCCCAAGTAATTTGCAAAACACCACACCATCTAATTTAAGGGGGGATTTTGGGGGGAATCCGTTTTCGTCCGTATCTCTGCAACGAAGGCACGGATCGAAATTCTGACAAAAGATGACCCCGCCTGTTGAAGTTTTCACTTCTGTTGTGCGGTCTTAAGCACACACCAATTTTTTTTTGACCAGTTGGCCTCGTTTCGAGATCTTTTTCGACCCCGTTCTCTACCCGACTTGCGGCATGTGAAATTCCTGAAACAATAAGTTTCGTTTCCGAAATTATCAATTATCACAAATGGGGGATATTTTGGTATGTAATACTTTGATATTTTTGTATGAAATTTATTTTAAAATTCAAGTTACCAAATTGCTTTAATACTTGCCGACAGCTGGTATATTTTTTTTAAGTTTAGTCGAGTGGTATTTTTATAGCAAACTTGAGGGAAAATATCTACCAATTTGTAAAATAATAATAAGTATTTCAAAACGCTTCCAGCACGATCGGAACTCCTTTTAGAAAACGTTCAAAATGCCAGTCACAACTTATATAGAAAAACAAAGATACCATTATGTTAATAACTTTGTATGTGGCAAAATAATCTCGAGGTATGTAATCACGAGAACAAAAATAAGAGCGATACCACTAAAGGTAATAATATAATACTTATTGCATCTTACCATCAATATTTTCTACAGCCTCCAATGGTAAAAATGAAGTTGGTTTTGGTTCCAGAAAGTGTATAAAGGGTAAATCTTCTTCAGCGTCGGATTCTAAAAGTAATGTTATGTCAAAATATACTGATTACAATAATTTATTTTAATTTACAGCAAAACCTCCAAACACACCAAAGTATAAACTTGCTAAATTTAACGCTAAATATTTCAGCTTGCCTGTGCTATCACAAAATAACATTTTTACAAATGACCGAAATAATTAAATAACCTTTAAATTCATGTACGTCAAACGATTGACAACGGTTAAATGGACTTGGTTCACTTTTACACTGAATGTTTTGAGTATATTCACAGTAAGAATAAGGTGGCTCTATCTGCTAAGACGAATATTAAATATGAACTTGGTTCATTACAGCACTGAAAAGCATGTACATTTACAATATATAATTAAAATTTTTCGATTTATGGACTTAATCCACTTCAGCTTTGAACCCCTCATATTTTGGAGCAGGAGTGTTTGTGCCTCACACCAAGTACTCAGAGTCAATGGGTAAATACAACAATATGGCTTCCAAGCAAAAATAAACGCATTTGAAAGACGTGCTCAACTAATAGCTGGAAGCCAACATACTCATACGTAAAAGCGCATTTTTATTTACACTACATCCTTGCTATGCAGGGGCAGCTTGACTAACGTTTAGTTCGAGTATAGTTGAAAGCCAACATGTTATTGCCATATATACATTACAATAAAAAATATGTAAATTTATTGTACTTTTTCTAGTACTGCTATGTAAACATCTTCTAGTTTACAATAGAAATGATCTAATTGTGATACGTTAGTATCATTACACTGCAACCGTTCTCTTGTAAAATTACTGCTATGTAATGGCCCGATGTAAGTCGATCACCCAAGTGTTTTATAACACATTTTAATTGAAACACTTAATTATCGATTGTAATTCTTTCGATGTTAAAATCGATACTTTTTGTATTAATTTTGATCGATTCGTTATTTTCTCTGCGATATCGAACAAATACCATAAACAGGTATTTATTCACTAGCTGTAAATGATATTTTATTTTAATGAAAGACAAACATGTCGGGCACTTAATATCTGTTTGTTGAAAAATGAAAAAATCATTAAAAGAAATCTCATTTTGTTCCGTTTCTGGAAAATATACAAAGTGATACTGTTGATTATCACTGATGTTTGTTACCTGACTGGTATTACACAATTTACAGTATTGCTCATCAGCCGTAGACACTTGTATGGATTGAAGAAAGTCATTGTCCAATTTATTGAATAAATAGATAATTCCTGTACATCCTGTTGTCTAGGTTCGTTAAAAACAGCATCAACTTCGTTTCTAATACCTATGGTGGTAGATTTTTGATGTAAAATAATTTTATTAATTTCAATATTAATCGGAGTATTAGCCTTGCTAACAGACAATCGAAATTCAGGTAAAGAAATTAAATACTGAATTGTTGAATTAGCATAACATGAAACCCCATCTCGATTTTCCAATGGTTTGTGACAATGCATACCCTCCTCGTACGTATTTACCATCATTGATTCAGACAAAACAGTCCTCGTGTTTTCGTCCGAAACATCTATTACCATTTGTTCAAGCATATCTTCGTCCGAATCAGATGATTCACTTAGAATTAATTCCTCTATGTGCGACGAATCAATAATGGGCGATTGAGCAGGCAATGGATCAACATTTTGATCTTGTGCATTTGCATCGATACTTGAATTATTATTGCAAGGTAAACCATCTGTAATAATATCATTTTTGTATAAGTTTACAGCAATAGCTTTATGAAAACTATAAACCGTATCAAACAGTTCACTTTTATTTTTTTTACTGTTGTGAAAACACCAATCTATGTTTATAGAAGCTTTGGTAGTTGACGCGGTTGATTTTATTTTAGATTCAAAACCATTTCATTTCAGTATTGAAACTAATTGATTATTTGCCGAATCGGATATATCACAATTAAAATCTCCCAAAATTAAACAGTCTTCATCGATACTTGTTAAAATGTAAAATATCAATAGCCTTTTTGTTTTAAATTTTGGAGGAATGTAAACAACTACCACACTAAATTGGGCCAGTTGAAATACTACTGCTTGAAATACACGAAAATCGTTTATTTCTTTAATTTTTTTGAGCAATTTTACTTCAATATTAACTTTTTTATAACATAAAATTCCAAATGGTTTATGATGATCTGGAAGACAAATGTTAGTGAAGCATTCGTATCCCTGAATATCAATTTTATCTGAAGTATTTATCGAGATTTCTACAAATAAAATTAAATCGCACCATATGAACAATGGATTATTTTTAACAAATTTGTTATGTTTAAGATAACCTTGAATATTTTAATACACAATTGTGACCTTTTCACGTTCGTCAAGTATGTGTTGTTTTAGACTACTTTGAAGCACTTTATTTTGTCGTAAGTGTTGCATTTCGGCATAACTTTAAACGGCTACTGTTGCTTTTCCTGAAACGAACCAAAAAGATATAGACCTGAAAGGCTTGTAGCTCGACGTTACATAAAGCGCGTTTCTGGCCATTGACTTTTGTAAATTCACAGCTACTTGGGTATAAGTGGAGCCTTGGGACTTGTGTATTGTAATACCCTCAGCGATCAGCAATGGAAACTGTTTTCTTTCGACTAATATGTTGTTGCCTATTTTCATGTCTATAGGTTTTGCGATTTTTTTCTATTGGTGTCCACGTATTGGGCAAACCCTCTAAAATCATTAAAGTTTGGTATTTTCTCTTATATTTTTATCAACTCGTTCTTCTGGAAATTCCATCCAAACCGTTTTGGGACTTTCGTCCTTAGATCTAGTAATTTTTCTCAGGATTCCTGTGGCCCACTGACCAATCCATCTTCGATATTTAAATTACATGAAACCATGTATTTTGCATCCACTTGTAATAGCAATAGTCCAATTAAACTGAAACTTTAACTTTTTCAAATTTGCTGCACCCTCTAACAGTTTTGCTTTTAATTTACCATTACTTGAACCTTTTACTATATCAACAGCAAGTGAAGTGGCTTTATCTGTTTTATATTGACTTAATTTTAAAGCATTGAATGTGTCTACCTCGTCATTGCTTTTAAAGAGATGTATGGTCGTTTCTGGAAGAATTGCGTCCTCCTTGGTTTTCCGTGATTTAAGTAAGGACACCTCTTCTTGAGTCATTTCACCCACGGCCAAATTATTCGTTTATTACAGCGTATGAATCATTGTATTCAGGTGAAAAAATCCATTTATCACCTGCAGGTGGCAATTGTCTTAAGTCGCCAACTAAAATAATGGAAATGCCTGCAAAGTCAACTTTACTTTTAAATATTTGTTGTAAACGGGAATTTACGTTGTCAAACATTTTGGCACCAACCATTGAAAATTCATCGATAATTAACAATTTAAGTTTAGCCAATTACGTGTATAAAGTGTTAACTAAATCGTTACTTATTGGTATCAATTGACCAGCATATTGATTAACGGGCAAAGAAAAAACAGAATGTAATGTCATACCGTTAATATTAAAGCTCGCCTTACCAGTAGGATCTGTTAATATTACCTTAATTGTTTCAGGATTGTTACCTGGAATACTGTTGAAATATCTTAAAATCGATTGATAAATAGCGTGTATTAAACGACTTTAACCAACACCTGCATCACCTGACACAATCAAATTGATAATTTGCCTTAACTTTACCTAAAGTATGAGTTAGATATTCATACTGTTTTTCGTTAAGAGTACTAATCAAGGGATTGTACTCATCGTCGCTAATTTGAAGTGGTCTTGGGAATCCTCTTTTTTCACTCGGTTCTTTTGGATCCTTATCCCTTAAACCATCAATGACGTCCACCGGGGGATTGTCTAAACCATATGGCAGATATTCGGGTTCGTCATGTTGTTGTTGAGCATTTTCATATGCCTCATCTAATATCGCCATATCTAAAACATCATTTTTTTTTCTATTTTCTTTAATTTGTTCAAACATTGCCACGTATAGTTGTTCTTAATTTGCGTGGATTAATTCTTGTTTCTCGTCTCTCCAAGGAGTATAAAGCATTAGTTGTTATCTCTAATTATTGATTAAGGTCTTTTTGTAGCCCATATCTATTAAAATTTAGAACTTTAGCATGTTTCTTCAATATACCGCTTTTATCTGTACATAAAAGCTGATCTGTATTTACCTGTTTTTTTTTTCATCATAGGTGATAAAATTGTAATCAGCCGCAAATACGGCCAAACACAAATTTTCCAGTTCTTGCGGACGAACAATATAATCCTAATAAATTAGTTTCGTAAATGTTCACATCGTCGTCCGCTAATAATGCCAATTCGGTTTTGCTTTTCAACATCTTGACTCGGTCGTCTGGTGGCAAACAGCTTATGTATACTTCCTGAGTGCTTGTTTCAGACATTTTCACACTGTAAGCGGCTTCTTGTGCGCTTACTTCACTGGCGTTCATAAGAACGTTACCTAATTTTTGTAATTGTTGTTTTATATCATAATTACCAGCCCGTATTTGTTGCATTGCCTCTTTTAATAATTTAGACACACCTCGTTCTGACTTGTTAATATAATTGATAATGTACTTACAACATGCGTATGAATCAAATAGAATTGTATATCCATATTTGACCTCATCATTCCTAGTATTTCTTCGTTGAATGGATTTACGAAACAATCTTTGACTGATCGTTTCAGAAATACCATTGGCTTTCGAATGTTTGTTTTAATGATATCAATGTACTTTTCCTTGGTAAGTGAAAATTTAGCTAAAAAGTCAGACCTTGAAACTTCATTATCCTTATTTTCGTTAAGAAACTTTTTAATATCTTGAAATTTACTGGATTCATTTGATGAATCATTGTCATTTACTTTTGTTGGACATAATATCGTTACCTCGTCCATGGGCAAGAACGGTATACCATATCGACACGACACCACATTTCGAAATTCTCTTTTACAACTTTTACTATGATGATGTGATGTGTCTGATATGATATTAGTTCTGCTACTTTTTCCAAAGTACTTTCACACGTTATGTATTTGGCGATACATTTTTCGCATTTAGCTATGCTTTCTTCACTCTCAAAATTGCAAATAGGAGCGTCCTTTAGCCATAACAAACAGTGTACGTGTGGCGATCCTCGATGTTGGAGGTCAACTCTAAAGAAATAATTTTCTATATGATAATCTTTAAATATTCCAGACGTGGATTTTATTTGGTTAAATAAAAGTTTAAACCTGTTATTGAAATAACTTGCGCAAGTAATCGGATCACTACGAATTAATCTATTTTTTTGTTGATGGGGAAGATTTAACGCCTCCTCCTCTGAAATATATTTTTTATCGACTACTTTTGTTAAAACTACTAACAATTCTGGCCACATTATCTCAGCGGCAGACACTGTTAAAAATATAGTGGACACATTAAATTGCCTTACCATTGACATTATTTTTCTTTTTTGTTTCTGCCAGCAGACAGGAGCTGATGATATTATTCCTAAAAAATTATATCCGTTGTTACTTTGAATTAAGCCAGCTAGAACGTCTGAGGTTCGCACTTCCTTAGCCGTGCACTTTTCCTTGCCTATCTTTTGTCGTATTGCTACGTTAATATTACTGATAACTTGAAACAGAATCTTTTTCTTATACATATATAATAAAACATCAATTCGGGCCAACCTTCTATCTTTATGTGAAGCTTGTAATTTTGCAATTTCGCTATAAGAAAGTTTACCTATAAACTGTGTTTTGTTGCCCCAAAATATTGTCGGAAAACTAATTTCTTCGGCATACTTATCTCTTATTAAATGTATTGGTTTTTGTTTTTCGCCAGGAGCCAAGGCGATATTTTCCACTACATCGTTATCCAGTAAGGTTTGTTCACCACCCGGATTGATTTCATCAAAGAAATCCTCTCTCTCGAATTCTTGCAACAGCTAATTCAATTCTTGTTCCATATTCTCAGGAACTTCATTGATTGTTTCGGCATCATTGTCGTCAGGATTTTGATTTTGCCTCACTTGATAATTTCGTAACCACTGGTACGAAACAGAAATGTTTAACTATTTGTACAGTGGCTGACTTACCAGATATTCTGCCGCTTTAATGACAACTCCTGGTCGAATTGTCTTGCAAATATAGTCATTGGTAAAGTTGAGTTTCCTTTTCAACTTCAACT
>JAEQML010063896.1:0-22615 GCA_016904865.1 Pissodes strobi
GGTAAGTTAATAAGATACTTCATTTTATTTGACATATTTTTGCAGTATGAATAGTAAAACCAGTCTAACTAAACTTCCCTACACAGACAGTTCCCGTACTATATGATGATACATATTAAAATAGAGTATTTTTAAAGAACTTTATGTCACAATATTCTGCCCTTCTTCTCAGATCTTCTAGATCAGGAGAAATTAAATTCTACGAATTAACTCTAGTAAAAGCACTGGAAATAATTATTACGAGGAAAATGTCTCAGTATGTACTACATCAATCTAATCTTCTTATAGAAATTTTTACTTTTCCTTTGCATCTGTTGCTCAAGAACCATTTGAGCATATTTATAAATATTTCATTTTAAATGTTATTATATTATTATTCCACGTCACTGCGTTTGGTATTTCAATTCACGATAATTATATTGCCAATTAATTCCCAGATCGGCACACACAGCAACAACTCATAAAGCATGCCGGGCCTAAATACCTAACCCAGAAGCAAAATCTTCGAATCTCGACCCTAAAATTCCATTCTTTGATAATCAAATTTATCTATATATAACAAGCAGATTTCGACAAGGTTTGCCTTAAAATTCATATTTAATTGTTAGGAAATTCATGACAGTAAGATATTTTTAGTGGCTTAACATTAACATAAGTGTTATTTCGGAAGTAATGGTAAATTTCAGCGCGAAACCAGGAAAAATGCGTTATCGTTGCGCGTTACACAGATTCATTCTCGCTTAAGTCTTAGTTGGCAGCAGTTTTGGTGGCACCAGGCACTGTATGTTTTTCGTCCGCCCCATAAGAGAGAGGCGGAGTCACTCTCGTAAAAGTAGTATCGCTTTAGGTCTCTGATAAATAGTATCCCTAAAAGCTTCAGATAATCGATTCACACTCTCGTCACAAGCCGTGGGCACTCGTTCACGTACAACCCTCTATCTCTCTCCCCACCAGAAGGATGACGGACTCAATCTGGATTAAGTAAAGTCTCGACAGTAAGCGATCTTCGTGACATTTGGTCACCTAGATTTTCTCTTTAGCACCATCGGAAAGTTGGCGGGCTCAACCACGCTAAAGTAAAGGCTCAGAAGATATTCGCGCTTAACTTATCATAGCAAGCGGCTTCTATGGCATCTTGCAGGCATAGCCTCGTTGATTTATAATGTATAAGACTTCATTTTTCAACTTTTAGCCCTTGTCAAACAACACAAGGCTAAATACGAGAAATATATTATAGATGAAATGGCTGCAAGTCAAAACAAAATTGTACTCCCACTAGCCCCATATAACTGTGAGCTCGATCCGATTGAGCTAATATGGGCGGACGCAAAAGATTTTGTAGCAGAGCCGAACACTACCTTTAAATTTAGAGACCTCAAAGCACTTTTCAATGATGTCATACAATGAATAACAGCGGAGATGTGGGGAAAGTGCGTTGAACATGTGAAGGACAAAGTTGAAAATAGAATGTGGAAGTTGGACAATACAATGGAACAGCAAGTTGGAGAATTGATCATTAGCACTGCTGATGACGATGAGGATAGTGATGAAGATGTAGATGTTAGCAGTTAATGACTTTTAGAAACATTATCAAGTTTGAATGTTTATTTACGTTTCTTTTTAATTTAAAAATAATGTTTTAATTTTTTAATTATAAACCTATTTTTAGATCTTCGAAAAATACCGCCTTATTTGGTATTTTTAATATTCTTAAATTTCCTACGTTTTAAAGTTAAAATTTTCGTTGACCGGTCAGAAAGCAGCACATTAACCCTAAGTACATCTACATTTTGATATCTGTAAACCATTTTTTGTTGTCAAATCAATACCTTTTTAGAAAATATAATATGCATACTTAATTACAGCGACGTGGGTCAAAA
Source organism: Pissodes strobi (assembly GCA_016904865.1). Lineage (NCBI taxonomy): Eukaryota > Metazoa > Arthropoda > Insecta > Coleoptera > Curculionidae > Pissodes > Pissodes strobi. The sequence continues at coordinate 1,881 of JAEQML010063896.1, forward strand.
TACGGTCCTGTCCAATATTACAGACTCGATCGATCACGCGGCTAGTGCATGATTTAGTTTATATTTACTCTGTTGGTTAAATTGACAGAATTAGTTTGCCATTAAATCAGTCACGACGCTGCAATAATTAACTAAATTAAGTGGTCAGTACTAAACATAATTAAGATACAACACAATTCTTGAAAACTTTATTATAAACATGAAGATTTCAGATATATCTGAAACAAAAGCCATGCGCATTATAATCATCAAGTAGAGCGTAAATTCAATAAGTTTTTGTCAATCTTACCTAAGCTAATTAAACCCTCTTGGGATCCAGCAGTGGAACAATCAACATCTAGTATAACCATGACAAAACTCTAGCCGGATACTGAGACGAATAGCGTAAAGCCGTTTTACTATAAGACATTCTAATTTTTTCCGTATAGAATTCAAAAATAAAATGACATATTATAACGTGTTTAAAAAAATTGTTTCTGATTCGAGATGGTCCTTTTAGCTACTCTGCCTAATCTCCGAACAAATTTCATATTAATTAAAGTGCTTCCTTAATAACAAGGCAGCGTTTATATTCAATAAACACCTTGCTGGTAAGAGACGAAAATAATGATTACCATAATGATGGATAATAATTTATCACTCGATGTTCTAGATGATTTTCATTCACCAATCTTTTAAAGTGGTAATTTCGTAATATGTTTTCATTTCTTCACTTATTCCTAGTAAAAGACAGATTTGTTGAGATGCATCTATACGGCTGAACCTATATCGCTGTGGTGTAAGATTTCGAATAAAATAAAAACAAGGCAGGATAACAATCAATTTCATATAAATAACACGTATTTTGCTTGCCTTTATCTCGCCTCTTTCCAATTTCCAAAATTGCATGGATAAGTTACCATTTGTCTTGTTTTTAGATACTTTGTTTGTACCCTTGAGATAATCCAAACGAAACGACAACAATTTAGACAAATCTAAACCCTCGTTCTGGAAAAAGCATCCTTAAACACGACAATAGACACATTACTCAAGCTGCTTCAAAAAACGAGAAAGGTTTTTCTCATGAGAAATCATTTATTTAAAGAAAGTAACGAGTTTAACAGTATATGTATAGGCAGGCATGTTACATTTATTTGCTGAACGTGTCGAATTTGAACAATCATGACAAAATGTTCCAATTTTTGGGACAAATTGTGGCACCTTCAAAAACTGAGTTAAAAATTAGTCGATTGAAAAGGAATGATTATTGATAACATTATTTACTCTGGTTATAATAACTATTAAACTATTGTTACGTTTTTCCCGTGGGTTCTGAACGAAATTAGAACTTTTACTATTTCAAACTAATACTCTCTTTATTTTCAACCACTGTATACAATTAATCACACTAAACTACTCTTATAACTTTGCAACTAAGAGCTCTTTACAATTCAACACTCAATAATTAATTAACTACAATACGCCGCTATACGCTATTTATATACGATCTAAAGTCTATCACGAATACTCGGCGAGGCCACTCTATATGATTCTCGACCAGGGCATCGAGATAATTCGAGCGTTCCTCAATCTTCGCGGCCGGCGCGAAGATGACTCATACATAGACGAGGCAAGGCGGCCAGTTCTATAGGGTAGCACAAAAACATTCGTATGGTTGCTAGCCGTAACACTATTAAGAATAGGACATCATACATTTTTATTTTAATGAAGTATGAGAAAAAAAGCCAGACTTAAAACGTATAGCGTTACACATTAAAGATATTGACGTCCGCGCGCACGTGCGTCACCCGGGGTGGCGCATTGGCCTTTTGAACCACTCCAGTGAGCGGCCAAGGCTTACTATGTGTCACATGAGGCTCGAGGTGATCCAGTAGGGGGCCGCGTAGACTCGGTCTGGCCGAGTGACGCTTTAGCTGCCCTTTGTGGAGCCCCGCCTCGATTTGAGCTTTCCCAGAATATTTATTAATTAAAAGACATTTAGAAACAGATTCCCTGTGATAACCAAAGGCCGCTGCCGGGTCTAATATGAATTCCTCAGAGTTCCAGCGGAGGACACTGGATTAAATGTATCTGTTCTTCTGATCTATCTCGATTTAGTACAAGCACCAAGAGCTCGTCCACACTCGGGGGCTTTTGGTGCGCGGTTGCCGTCGACTGAGGGGTTCGGAAAGTAATTTTGACTTCTTCTACGTCTTAATGTATTATAACAATATTTATGTCAATAATATTTATATCACGAGATGCCAAGTCGTTTTCGGGTCGACTACTCGTTATTTAAAAGACTTCTTAGACAACGTCCAACCCGTAAACTGATCTCACTGTCAGTCTAGGGGGATCGAAGGTGGGCCCAATAAAGCCTTCCTCGTTATCCAAGGGAAATTGTAGACAGCAGCCACCACAGAACGTCTATCAGCAGCAGGCTGAATTAAATACAACACAAGGTTAGTGGACAATAAATTTGTCTTGGAACTTAGGACAACCTATAGAGACTACAAAATTAACTCAAAAGTTCAAATTAAATTAAAACGAAACTTCGGCTTACGTGCACCCTTAGGAGGCCGAAATGTTATTAATCAAATGCTTTGAAGGACAACGGTATACGAACTAGTGATAAATAGCCTTTGATTCTTCTTTTGAGATAGCTCCAGTCGCAACAGTTTAACTTATCACTCTTTGAACGCTCCCGAATTATTTAGGTTAAGCCTTATTTTTTTTTTTCGGCTCCTATGCATTTTCGCTATTCACCCGTAGGCCGAGTAGCTAAAGTATGGAGGAGTCAGGGGCTCTCTAGTTCTTGAAACCGAACTATCCGTCGATACGCTTTAGTCTCGCCCAATGTTTAACGACGACTAATATAAAGGACCAGAGAGGCACGTACGTGAATGGAGGAACCCAAACAAGTAGCAGGCTGACTCAAGGTGCTTGCAACTAACCTTTTTTGCGGGGTGTTACTGTAGGGTGCGCACTACAGTTGATGGTCTCGGTGGATTGTTAGCACTCGGCCGCTTGATAAGGCCTCTTCAAGTGCTTAACTTCTGTCTTCAAAAACTTTTTCCCTAAAATTGTTCTGTCCCGAAGTTCCAAAAACTCAGAAAAACTCGATAGATTCGGTAGAAGGCTGACTCGGTACCAGTTGATAGTGATGGCCCTACAATGCCTTTTCCTTCACTTCGGGGCTCTTTCGGCTCGTCCGTAAGCTTAGTAGAGTCGTTCCTTTCTTCGAGATTGTCGAAAAGTCGGCTAAGTCCTGATGTAGCAAAATCTCAGAAAAACTCAATAAAGTCGGTAAGAGGCTGATTTGATACCAGTTGAGAGTGGTGGCCTTTTCCTTCGCTTCGAGGCTTCTTTGGCTCGTCCGTAAGCTTCTTAGGGCCCTTTCTTTTTCGAGATTGTCCCTAATGGCCAAAAATCTCGGAAAATCTCATAAATTCCTCAGAGATTTGGGGCTAGGGGTTAAATGGATGAGTTGGTAGTCCCTCTAGGATTCCTGAAAATCAACGGCCTAAAGTGATTTCTTGCTTATTGCCTTTCCGGGATCTGAACTGCAACTAATTTTAATTTTAATTCTAGCGACGCGCTTCAGGACTGGATATTCCCACCTGACCGTGCACAACCAATCGAAGGCGTTAATTTTCGCGCGATTCGAAAATCGGTTGGGCTATCCACGGTTGAGAATACCGAACCGCCGATTCTAGAATCATGAAACGTTAAACTGCCGCATGCCTTACACATTCTTTCGCGGCTTGCATTTTAATCCAGTGGCGTGCTTAAATGCGGTTAAGTCTAAAAGACGTTTTTATAACAATTACTACTATAAGATTTCTTTTTTATTTGTTAAACGGAACCAATTCGCGTTATAACTAAATTTGAAACATAATTTCGGAAAACAAAACAAATATTGTTTATAAAAATGTTTGCAATAAACTACATTTTTGACTATTCAAATATTAATTTAAATTTAATAATTTTCATTTAAAAAATATCTAATTTTTTATTTTTTATAATTGGAAAATATTTAATAGTGGTGAATCATCCACTCATAGGTATAAGGTAATTCCGGGTGAGATGCCCTGGTATCTGTATTTTCGCTACTTATTAGCAGAGGGCGCACCCACTTTACCGCCGTGTTCATTGTGGTTAGTTGATCATATGTTGTGTCACGCTTCATTTCGCCGGCTGCCCGTATTATTTTTTTACGCTATTTAAGGTAAGTTTCATCAGAAATTACTCGTGATATATAAAATGCATGCGTTATTAAGTGTGTCAAATGTAGTTTGCTAGGTTTAAGTCCGGTCTATGTTAATATATCAGGTGAATAGTGTCTGTAGTGACATCTGAACCACAGGCACTTGTTGTTTCCAAACGATATCAAATATGGCGGTTGGCGCATCTATACCTTACCAAAAGGACAGAAGCCCCGGGGCGTCTCTACCAGATAAAAGGAGAGTTGCTCCGGGGCGTCTATCCCAAATTTGTATTCAAGTAAAACTAACATTAATTTCTGTTGTTTTAGACATGCCGACAAGGTATAAAAGAAAGCCCGGCAGGCCTCAAAGAAGACACTGGACACAAGAAAACTTAGTGGAAGCTCTTAGGAAAGGAAGCTGGCGATATGGGTATCAATAAAGCTGCCCGTCATTATGGCATTCCTTCAAGAACTCTTCGAAGGCGAAGACAAACTGGCATTTTGCATGATATTCCCCTCGGTTCTCAGGGAATATTAGGTATTGAAAACGAGAAATGATTGGTAGTTCACATTCAGAAACTCGAAAAGGTTGGATTTACTTCTGATGGCGACACAGTCAGAAGGTTGGCATACCAGTTCGCCGAAAAAATAGGAATCCGCCACAAATTCAATAGAGACATACAAATGGCCGGTTATGATTGGTTACAATTTTTTCTGTGTGGAACTAAAGAGTTGAGCATTCGAAAATCTAAAAGTTTGTCACTTGCTAGAAGTGAGGGGAGGGCATGAATAGAAATGAAGCAAAAAAGTTTTTTGAAATTTTAACCACCGTCTTTACGGAATTTAATATGTTTGGAAAGCCCGGAAACGTATTTAACATGGATGAGACCGGATATCAAATAATGTTTTTCGAAAAGTTATCAAGACTTGTTATTTTTCTAGTATTTTTAATAACAAAACATTTAACGGTGTTTTATTTGTTTACTTAGTTACTTATTTATATAAATAGGGCCACACTATCAATTTTCTTACATGCCATCAATAAAAATTAGTAATTCGACATCAATTATTTAATTTTCAAAATTTTTTGCACTGGGGCATCAATCCCATTTTCATGGGGCTTCTCACCCGGGTGATCGGGATAGATGGCCACAAACAGTATTTTTCTTAAGTCCAGTTTGGACATTCTGTCATTTGAAATTGTGGATTTTATATAGCATAGGTCCTTCCAGACATACTCAGGTATATATTACCAATTTTGAAAACTCTCCCGGAATTACCTTACGTATCATAATAATAACATTGTAAATGGAATGAAACGATCACTAGGTGGCAATACCCAACGACACTTTTTCCATGGATGAAAACCGTTTTAATCTGCTACTCGAACTTTTATTAAATCTTTGTGAACTGTATTGGAACACAAGAAGCATTTTTAGTTTTATTACGGCAGGGGATTGTTGCAGTCAATATTTAATAGCCTGAACTTCTCTGGTTTGAGGTTTACCTAAAATTGCTTGAAACCGACCACTATTGCTTTAATGGGAAGAAAACTGATTGAATGCGGTTCCACTCGAACTTTTATTAAATTTTTGTGGACTGTATTAGAACACAAGAATCATTTTAAGTTTTATTGAGGCATTAGGTTGTCGCAGTCAATATTAGTAGCCTCAACTTATCTGGTTTGAGGTTTACCTAAAATTACTTTTAACCGACCACTACTACATTAATGGGAAGAAAACTGATCGAATGCGGTTCGAAGGACAATATTGATACCCAGTAACCGTTTCACTTTACTACTAGAACTTTTATTAATCTTTTGTGGACTGTATTTAGAATACAAGAAACATTTTTAGTTTTATTTTATTCACTTTGCAACTCGAACTTTCATTATATTACTGTATTACAGTGACATGTTGGCTGTCAATTTGTTGAAATTTTGTTTCTGTATTCACGCTTAGAACCAAAACTGTGCGCTCAATTTGGCGCGAATGTTCATCTACAATTTAAATCCACCTATTTTATAAAACCGTATTTAAAATAATATGCAATTTGGACTAGTAAGTCAAGCTATAATTTCATCCAAATGTTGTTAGCTTATTACGTCCAAGCCACTGTATCTAATAACACAGTTACTAAACTGGTTTGGTTGTAATTTATGAATCTGTGTTCGGCAGTAGATTGCAAAGACTATGAATTGGAATAATTTGCATGTATAGCGTTTTGCCGTTGCGACGGTATAGATAAATTGCCACGCAGCACAAAGGCAGGCTCTAATCACAAAATTAATATGTAGTGTTTACAAGAAATTTAATTACTTATATGCGCGAATAATACCGCTAAAAATATAGTGACTACTGGCATAAATAGAAAACTGTTTTAAATTCCGAAAACTTGTTATGGCCGGACATTCAGGAACACTTTCATTAAGTTTTAAAATGTTGTTGACAATGCGCAATGTTACAAATGCCTCAATATTTTATAAAGGCACTCTTTCTTTAACACTAAGTAGGGAATAAATGGGGGTTCTAAGCTCTCTGGCACAGAGGAAGCTGCGCCCGATTGTTATCCAGGATGCTTTCGGCGATTTGGATTGCTTAAACAGTTTTTTAGACAGCTTAAACAGGTTTTTAGGCAGTCAGCTTACACATATCTAAAAAGCTTTTTAAGCTGCCTAAAAATATATATTTAAGCAGTCCAAGTCGCCGAACACATCCCCGATAGCAATAGCGCGCAGGTTCCTCCGCGGCGGAGGGCACAGAACCCCCATGCTCTCTACTGCATTAAATTTATTGTAGATATCCCTAATAAACTATGCATTGTTTGTTAATATTTAAACTAAATGTGAAAGTTATGGAACTACAAGAATTTTCATTGCAGATCTAATAAACTGCCTACTTTGGAAGGAGATCAATAAAATTAATTGTATATTGTGAACTTCTAAAATGCTTAAACTACTAAGTAAATATCACCTTGTCTTAAGTTTGGACTTGAATTTGAAAACTATTATGTCAAAATTCAAGATAAATTGTAGCATTTTAAATTTCGTATGTTTAAAGTTAAGTTAAATTTGGTTTATATTTCGCACATTTGATATGTTTTCGATGCCGAATAATATATTTAATCGAACTTCGACAGCACCATCTTTCATTTGTACCGCTAAATGCAGTAAATTTCCAGCCTGGTACCTGCTTAATGTTTTCAACACGAATCCGTGATTCATGCGACACGTGTCAGATGGAGTAATGTGGTTATCCAAGAAATAACGTTGGTACTATTTCATCGTCTAATTGTACTAGAATAATTGCTACAGTTTATTAATTTAATTTATTATTCTTGATTATGGTTCGCATAGATGTTACCCGTTTTCGGTAGGATCATCTGTTGCTTCTTTTCTTGTTTGGTCTCGAAATACGTATTTAAATGTGCAAAATTTCACGCAACCTAATGCTGGTTTAGTACTAATGAGTTTAGTACGCTTTTGATTTTTTTTTTGTGAAGGAACACTTGGTCGAGGTGCATGGACCACGGCCATGTCACTTTTCTACGGTCATTTGATAGAAGTGGTCGGTAGCTCGTATCTGGAATTTTTCAGACCATCCTGATGGTATTTTGAGCCAAGACTACATAAATAGGTTCTTGTATATCTTATATTTGGTTGCCTCTCTGCATTTTTGATGGATTAGTAGCCAGAAACCTAATTTCATCACTGATGGATTTTTATCTGCCAGACGGAGAAAGTCACATGGAATAGAGGTTGAACATTCCTATAAAACCCTCGTTAGAACACCTTTAGTTGAGGTAAATATTTAACCGTATTTAAAAAACGTGTTCATGGATTTAATGTTCCTAAAAAAAAAAAACATATATTTTCTCTTGAAATAGTCTATAATGGCTAAATACCATTAAATTATGTTATCTTGCCCGTGTGGGGTTGCTAGATCCCCTATCAAGCGCCTCCCCAGGTGGCGGATAGGGGAACGCTTCCTAGATATAGGTGGTACCGGGGAAATAAAATATCCGGGACGGACCAAAATCTAGCATAAATAGAAGTGTCTGTACTTCAAAAGATAGTCTCATTCTTAGTGCAGAAAGTCTACTATGGCATTAGCGGCAAACAAAGTCGATAGGCACCTGTAATTGGCGTGAATGGCATAAGGTAGCAAAGCTTTAAATCTAAGCTAAAGGGCGATTATAGAGACTTATAATATATTTCGGCCAAGATTTGGGGGCACCTTCTTGTCCTAAAGGCGGATGAACTTAGCACAAAGTCAACGGCATGAGATCAGGCAGGCAAGGGGAAACCACCTGATTATTTTCCCTCGAGTACATTATGTCAGAAAGTCGAAAGAAAATAGATACGCCTGGCGATTCGACTAGCACTCGGCGCTCAATTGGTTCCGGGCCGATTAGTGTGAAATTTGCTACCGGGCCTGAGGCTGTGAGCAACCGGGCAACTCAGGCAGTAGAAACTACTGGAAGAAAATGTCTCCACATCCGAAACCAAATACACATAGGTACATGGAATGTAAGGGGCCTTCTACAAACGGGAAAACTACATATCCTTGAAAATGAGATTAGGAAAGAGAACGTGGCAATATGTGGTATAGCTGAGACACACTGGAAGGGAAACGGACACTTTAGCACAACCGATCATACTATTTACATGGCAGGTGCGCCAGAAACAGGTCGAAATGGAGTGGCGATCATAGTTAACAAAAAATACACAACCTATGTATAGAGCTACGAGCCTATCAGTGATCGCATAATTAAGATAACTGTTAACTCCAAACCTTGCAAACTGCACATTGTTCAGGTATACATGCCAACCACGGATCACCCAGACGATGAGATTGAAGCAGAATCTGAAAAGATAGAGAGAGTCATATCAAAAATATCACAAAAAGACATCATAGTAATCACTGGAGACTTTAATGCCAAAGTGGGAAACACCGAAAATGACAACGAACTAAGAAACATAGTAGGTAAATATGGACTGGGAGAAAGAAATCAACGTGGGGAAAGACTTATACAATTTTGCACGGAAAACAGATTGACAATTACAAACACAGTTTTTAAACACCACCCGCGTCGCCTTTCAACATGGACATCTCCATCAGGTCTCTACAAAAATCAAATAGACTACACATTGATAAGAACACGATGGCGGACATCAATAAAGAACAGTTGCGCACGGCCCGGAGCAATCTGCGGATCCGATCATAAATTACTCTTAGTCTTGCCTTAGTGTAAAACTAAAGAAAATCCATCTCACAAAACCTGACCAAAAAATACCTACGCCTGAACCAAACAGGTTTCAACAGAAACTGAAAGCAACAGGTCCACCGCAGGTTACTGAGGATGTAAATGAGTCGTGGAACGCAATAAAATCATGGATAGTGTCCGGTACAAACGTGTTTAAAGAAACTGCTCTAATAAAAAAAAAGCATTGGATGACAAAAGAAACAACAATTTTAATAGAGTCACGCAAGCAGAAAGTTTCCTTAAATGCCATTAGTCAAGAAGAGAAGACAAAACTTGATAAAGCAATTGAAAAAGCATGTAAAGCCGACAAAAACAAATACATTTCAAACACATGCAAAGAACTGGAAGAGCATGCAAACAATAATAGGACCCACGAATTATACCAAAAAGTTAAATATCTAGCCAGAGAATTCAAACCACAAACGCAAATAATGAAAAATGATAAAGGACAAACAATTACAGACCCCATTGGCATAGCCGAGGTATGGAGGCAATACTGTGAAAAACTATTTAGTAATGCAGACACAAATGAACAGCAACAAACGGTACACGAAACGGAAAAAGAACCCCCAATTTTAAAATCCGAAATAGCCATCAATTCACTAAAAAACAAAAAATCTGCAGGCGGAGATGGAATCACGGCTGAAACAATTAAAGCAATGGGAGAACTGGGGATAGATACTATTTATCGACTGTGCGAACTTATATGGAAGACTGGTGAATGGCCGAAAGACTGGTGTGAATCAATATATATGCCTTTACAACAAGAAAGGGTCGCCTCTGGACTGTAGTAATTACCGAACCATTGCGCTAATGTCACACGTAAGCAAAATTATCCTTTACGTTATTAACAATTGCTTAAAAGCTTTCCTCCTACCACAAATTCCAGACGAACAAACCGGATTTATGTCAGGCAAAGGTACAAGGGAACAGATTCTGAACACTCGACAAATAATTGAAAAGGCATATGAATTTAACGTCAAAACATACCTTTGCTTTGTTGACTTTTTTTCCGTTAGATTCCTCACTGATTTGACCACTTTAATCAAACTTCTATCTAAAACATAGTTTTTAAAGCTTTAGTTAAACTAAAAATTTCTATTAGGAATAACCTATTAATTATTTTCATGGTTTATGGTAATTTTGCTATTCGTACCGTACTGGGCATCGTTACATTGTTCAAAATGCCTGTGTAGCCACATTTTGATATTGATATATTTTTGATATTATTGCAAGAGTGAGTTAAGGGGTTAGTGGTTTAATAAAGCTTTATCTTGCTGACTGGGGATTGTGCCAATGAACTTTCCTTTCGTTTAAGTACTTAAGCTCAAGTAATTAAGTAATTAATAATTAACTGGGGATTTTGTATTGAACTGCTGCGCTGGCCACAGGTACAGCCAATGAATTGTGTCTAGTGTTTTAGACGTTTTATATTTTTAAGGTTTTAATCTTACTTCTACGATCCTTACTAGCTGATAGCTAGCTTGCTTGTGGTGCTCGTGATTCTAGCATCTTACCTTACATTACATAACCAACCACTTGTGAGAAGTATACAGTGGTTACTGTTGGTGTACCTTGGATAGTTGTTGAGACCTGAGTATATGATAGCATACATGCTGGTTTGAGAGCCACAGGACACAGATAAGCCTAACTTAGTTTTATTTCCATTCCATCGTATGTGAGCATTTTAATGTAATAATGAATTTTGATTTTTGATAAATTAATAACTGCATTCTTTTTGAATAATTTGAATAGTAAGTGTAACTATGGTTTATAGATTTGATTGCTCTTATATTCATATTCGAAAGATACATTTACTTACTAGAGCTTTTATATTTGCATAACTTTGCTTTTAAGCTAGTTTCCATAAGTTGTGATTTCTATATAGCAATTAGTTTTTCTATCACACGTAAAGCCTCTGTAGTTGGTATAATGTTATACTGTCTCAGGTAAATATTGCGACTTAACGATTCGTGATCACGACTTGCTGGGTTTATTTAGCTCTAAGTTTTTATATCATTGTACAACTTGTATGAATATCTAACATTAGCTTACCGACGTAATCCGCTACATGGCCGAGATGAAATGAAGATGGGCAGGACATGTTGCAAGACAGGACGACAGTAGATGGACCAACAAAGTGATCCACTGGCGCCCCAGAGAAACAAGGACAAGTAGAGGAAGACCGCAGAAGCGTTGGCTGGATGATATCAGGGAGGTCGCCAGTAGAAACTGGGCATAACTAACTCAAAATCGACAGGAATGGAAAAGACTCGGAGAGGCCTATGTCCAGGAGTGGACCGGATAAGGCTGACAAAGAAGAAGAAGAAGAATCATTATTGTATAACCTAGCCTAAGAACTTCAATAGCAGGACACCTGACCCTTGTATCAAATAACAACATTATCAATAAACGTGGACATTGTTTTAAAATTTTAGTTTTTTGTTGTGTAATACCTCATTACTTACTTGCACTTAATCATAAATTTATTTACTTATTGAGGAGTGGTACCTAGGACATCAGAAACAGTTAGCAGTTCAACTGGTAGAAAGCTGCTGGCGCCCTTAACCGAACCCCATCTCTCACTGAGCAGTAGGATTTGCATACTCTCCTCAACTGCCTCTTCTCATATAACTAATTTCTATCTGATTTTGTTTTATTGTTCATATTATTTCAGTATTATTTTATATCAACTATAACCTTACTCTCTGCTGTTAAACAGAGAAAGAGTGTGGCAAAATTATAAGCAACGCGAGCGGTCAAAGCAGGCGATTATAAGCTTTAAGCGTGCAACGATCAGCACGTTTTATCATATAAATACTCAAGCGAACCATCAGTACTTTGTTTCTCACCCAAACCAGTTTCCTGCAAGCGCATATGTACATAGGGTCCTAACCTGCATCCTTATTTTCTTCCTAAATCCTAATCTAAATTTCGAAGCACACATGTACGCAAACTCAGCCTCTACACCTAAAATAGTAAAAGTTGAATCTACGACAAATTTGTCAAAGTTGCAGGAAAGATAATTTTAAAGTAGAATCTGTCAAGTAGTTAAAGTGCAGTGAGTGGAACTAAGTGAAAGCTAACCATAAATAAAACACAACCCCTTTTAAAAACTATATTATAAAATAGTGTCCAAAGAGCTATAAGCAATTGAAAAGTGTACCTCAATCGAAAAGACATGCGCATCTTAGTAATCGGGTTCAGAGTAAATTTATCAAGTATCCCGAATCTGAGCTACATAACCTGAACGCCATCCAAGGTGTGGCGTCACGTCATACAGGTCGTGACAGTAAATTTTATGATACAAATCCTATAATTAATTTAAGTACACCGTTAATCCCAAAACCCATACTATTTGGTATGCGTGACAGTATAACTAAACGGTTTCTCAAGAGACAACGTTCGTCCCTTCTCGAAGCTGTTTGAGTAATGCGTCCATTGTCGTGTTTAATATGTAATTTTCCAGAATGAGGGTTAGGGATTGTCTAAATTGTTGTCGTTTCGATTACATTCCCGCAGAGTCACATAAAAACTATATAAAAAGAATGCTACTGATAAATTAACCAAGCTCTTTCGAAAATTGCAAAGAGGCGAGGAAAGCATTTTACATAAAACGGATTGGTATCTTTCTTTGTGTCCAACTTGTTCGAATTTTTGCGCCACTGACTGCATGTGCACATTCACATGATCCAGATATATCGTATATATTATATATTGTAAAATATTGTTGAAATGGAATCATGAAAAACATCGAGTGATAAATTTCCTATTTGTCATTGTTTTTGAATTCATTCAATAAAATTTCATTGAAGGAAAAAGTAGTGAAAAATTATTTTCGTTCTCTTACCTATTTAGTACAGCCGTAGACGATATCCGTTATGGGTTAAATTTAGGAAAAAAAACATATGAAGCAGCAATAGTCGTAATTATTTTCAAATAAACGGTAACTCAGCGGTCCACTTGGAACCAATTATAATTTTTTAATGGACAATCCATGGTTAATACATGGTGTCCGGGAAAGTCATGTCGAAAATGATAGGGGCATTTTATTTACAACATGTATTTGTGTAAGTAAGTATTTTTATTATGTTCGTTTTTATGGAATTCGAGGTAACTGCCTACAAAAGTTGACATAAATTACTTTGACAGCATTTAATAATTTAATAATGACACCGTGGCTGAATTTAGCAATGAAGAATATGCAGGTATGCATCTAATGTTTGGACAGGTTGCAGGAATTAATGCTGCTGAAGATGTTCGCTGTTACACTAATCGCTTTTCAAGTAGAAGAGTTGCAGATTGGAGGTATTTTATACGAGTTGATAGAAGTTTTCGGGAGACTGGTATGCTAAAATAGTAGAATTATGTTATTCTGTCTCAATAAAATTGTTTCCCTCAGAATCTTTCAAGCCAGCACGTGGTGGAGGAAGGTGACCAAGAATCACAAGAAATTCTGAAGCTGAAGAACTGGTATACAGTTATTAGAAGAAGGCATAAGTACCAGTGTTTTGAAATAATAAGACGTTCTTCAAGAACAGTCCCTTCATTCCTACCACATTCAGAAATTTCACGCTCTATGCTGCACGGGTAGAATTTTCCGAGGCATCTATGAAAAGTCTAAAAACCAACCATAGCTTTGTAAGTGAAGCCTTTTTTAGTGATGAGCCTGGCGTTACTCATGAATATGCATATTTGGAGCGATGAAAATCCACATGCTATTGCTAAGCATCAACACAAATGTATCATTAATATATGGATGGGAATAACTTGGGCTGTCTATATCATTGATGGCAATTGAAATGGAGATGAATTTCTTACTTTTTGCGAAAACATCTTAAACTAATTCTTAAATGGTATTAATATTCGAAATAATGTATGGCTCATGCACGATGGTTCGCCTGGTCTTTTATTTCAGCAGACTCGTATGAGATTATTTAAATATTACATTCCTTAACCGCTGAATTGGCCGAGGTAATCCTTTCCATGACCACCTTAGTTTCCCGATCTTAATCCGCTCCATTTTATTTTCTTTGAAACAATCTTAAGAGTTTTATTTAACGAACTCCTGTAAATAATAGGTCGTTATTAAATCATTATATCTGCTGACACCTTTAGAAATGATCACCACATATTATATCGAATATAACGGAGAGGTTGGGACAACTTCAGATAATGTATTAAAATTCAACTTGCACATATTCTACACATTTGTTGATAATTTTATTTTTATTAGTCCTTGCGCTCCACGCTGTCACAATCATGGGAGTCATATTTATGGAGTATATAAAGCTTAAAATCGCTATACTTTGTTCGCTCCCATGCGGCACGTATGTGCTACATCCATTTGAACTGGCTAAAACGTGAAATGTATGCTTGGCGGCATTTTTGTTGTGTCACTGAAGGTCAATAGTCACGAATTTTCGATTATTCACAATAAATGAAGTTTTCCATGCTGAACTGTTTAAAATATGCATAGCTCTACGGCTTTTATAATAAAAATGCTTATTAGTTATTTTGAGGTTAGACTTTCATATTGGTGTTTTGAGTAGATGTATCAATTGTAATGTTGAGGAGTCAACATATAGAAAGTTGGAAAAAAGTTGGTATTTTTCGCTGCAAGAATTAAGCAAAATATCAACTTAGGGTCTATGAGTTGCTTGAGGAACCTGAGTCTGAGATTGAAGTTGATAATGACGAAGATGACGACATTTTTGAGCCGCCAACAGTTGTTTCTGAAAACTCGGATGAAGAATAATCTGAATAAAGTAGCAGCGATAAAAAGCAAGGCCCGTCGAATGCCAGGAAAAAATCATCTTCATCTGATTTAAAATGCAATTTGAAGGAAAAGGCACTTCCAATAATATCACAATGACAATATAGACCTTGAGTTTGAGTCCTTGGGGTAATTTCAGCAAATATTTAAATGACGATTTTTCCAAGTTGAAGCCGAACTGACTTCTAAATATCATCAGTAAATATTACTTCGGAAGAAACTTAAAACATTTTTGGCATGCATGCCATCATGAACTGTTTTAAATTTCTTGGAATTCACCTTTGCTGGAGTTAAAATATTGGCTTTCAGTTATCGTCGATGTAGTGAATCAGGTTAGCAGTACCTTGATATATACTACACTCGCTCATATTTAGGCATAGGTGAGATGTCATAATTGAGAATTATTCCAACCAAATGATCTTTATTGTTTATGGCATATTGAAAGTAATTTATTATCGCGTGAGCCCATGTGTGTATCAAAGCTTTCCAAGATGCCATTTTGCTTAATGAGGTAAATTAATAGTTGGTTCTTGGAAATAGTTTCCTATCCAGAAATGCTTACCAACAATGGAACAAATTGCTAAATGAAAAATACACGAGTTATGCGATTATAGCCACCAGATACCCAGCATGTTTTAGTATTACGTGACTAAATGGTCATGCTGTAAAATTGCCATTAGAGAGCAATCATTTTGCTTGTTTTCTAATTTTGGCAACGGCCACTCAAATAAAGAATTTGTTCAGCTTATTGTCGGTAAATTGGACTAATATACTATTAATTGCCAAACAGCACAAACAAACGATGAATTTTGCATTAATTTAGATCTGATCAACTTCGTATTTACACCTTTATTTATTTGCAGATACAGTCTTTTACAAATGCGAGGATGACGGCACATGGTACTTCCATGAAGAGTATAACAAAACATGGGTCAACTATACTACATGTGTCAACACAGCAGACTTATCGGTAAGATAAAGCAATTTCATACAATGAATTCTATAATAACATAGATTAGAAAGTAATTCAACCAATATTAATATTAGTAAATGCTCAGCCCTACGATTTTGAAAATCTCATTTACTACTCGATTAACTGTTGTAAACAATATACTTAACATTTTGGTTTTTGACACGATACTAATATTCAGACTTCCGATTTACAACTAAAGTAAACAATTAGCCTGAACAGCCTGGTAGATGAAAATACACACAAGTCACAAATACCCTATTTTTTGCTCTAGCAACAATAATAATGGCTCAAATTACCTTATTTTTTGCTCTAGCAACAATAATAATGGTTCAAATTCTTTATCTGGTATTAATTTTTCGCAATAGTCCCTCACTACAGTAGTTATTTTGTACGGTCCTGAAATCCTGGTTATTGCAAACATTAACACTTGTTTACTTAGTAGGGCTGGATTTTTCATGAGTTTTTCCACTAGTCCCCACATGACATAGGTTTCTATTTGGAAAAAAAGGGGTTAGTTTCGTTTAGCGGAAATCCGTTAGGAAGAAAATAATTTCTTTTTTGGCATTAGAGTACCTCTCTCAACGCAGAACAATCAATATTTTTCGCCGCAAATACATCAATCTAATTAAAAAAAAAATTAAAAGAGCGGAAATTCATTAGATAAAAATTCTTGGGTAAAATTTTGAAACCAGTTATATAAAAAAAATTTTTTTCGATATATGAAAGCCTCCCTAAACCCAAATTAGAAATTTTTTTTTCTGCGGAAATGCATTATTATCATTTTTCCAACTTTACAATAACTGAAATCAGTTATATAAAAACATATTTCTGCTTTACCTTCTAAACACTTTTCTATACATACACACACGAAAAACTTGTTGCGGAAATATATATTCTTTTATTTTTTAATAGAATATTATAACCTTTAGAATAACTGAAATCAGTTACATGAATGCATATTTTTGTTTCACATTTCACACATACTTCTAAACATAAACACAAAAATATCCTTGCGGAAATTCGTCATTTTAATTTTTTGATAGAGAAAGCCTTTCTTCACGCAAGTGCGTAGTGGCTTAAACGAGACGAAACTAACCAAAGCTAACCAAAGCTAACCAAAGCTAACCCAAACTACTAAAGCTAACTCAAACTAACCAAAGCTAACCCAAGCTAACCGAAATTGTTTCGCCTAGTCTTGCGTGAAGAAAGGCTTGCGCTTCGCGCAATCCTTTCTTCATGCGAGGGCGTAGTGGGTTAAACGAGACGAAACTAACTCAAACTAACCAAAGCTAACCCAAACTAGCCAAAGCTAACC
Source organism: Pissodes strobi (assembly GCA_016904865.1). Taxonomy (NCBI): domain Eukaryota; kingdom Metazoa; phylum Arthropoda; class Insecta; order Coleoptera; family Curculionidae; genus Pissodes; species Pissodes strobi. Next base: position 19,396 of record JAEQML010063896.1, read on the forward strand.
TAAACTAACCAAAGCTAACCCAAACTAACCCAAACCTACCAAAGCTAACCCAAACTAACCAAAGCTAAACCAAGCTAACCGAAATTGTTTCGCATATGCTTGCGAAGCGCAAGCCTTTCTTCACGCAAGTGCGTAATGGCTTAAACGAGACGAAACTAACCCGAACTAACCAAAGCTAACCCAAACTAACCAAAGCTAACCTAAACTAACCAAAGCTAACCCAAAGCTAACCCAAACTAACCAAAGCTAACCCAAGCTAACCGAATTTGTTTCGCATAGGCTTGCGTGAAGAAAGGCTTGATAGAGAAAGCCTTTCTTCACGCAAGTGCGTAGTGGCTTAAACGAGACGAAACTAACCAAAGCTAATCCAAACTAACTAAAGCTAACTCAAACTAACCAAAGCTAACCCAAGCTAACCGAAATTGTTTCGCCTAGGCTTGCGTGAAGAAAGGCTTGCGCTTCGCGTAATCCTTTCTTAATGCGAGGGCGTTGTGGCTTAAACGAGACGAAACTAACCCAAACTAACCAAAGCTAATCCAAACTATCCAAAGCTAACCTAAACTAACCAAAGCTAACCCAAACCTACCAAAGCTAACCCAAACTAACCAAAGCTAACCGAAATTGTTTCGCATATGCTTGCGAAGCGCAAGCCTTTCTTCCCACAAGTGCGTAGTGGCTTAAACGAGACGAAACTAACCCGAACTAAAAAAATTTACCAAAGCTAACCGAAACTAACCAAAACTAACCCAAACTAACTCAAAAAATGAAAATGACTTATTTCCGCAAGAAGTTTTTTGCGGTATTATGTTCAGAAAAATATTTAGAATGTAAAACAGAAACATGTTTTCATGTAACTGATTTCAGTTATTCTAGAGACGAAAAAATTAAAATGATGCATTTCCGCAGACTCACCAGCTCACCCAAGCTAAGTAAAAATAATCGAAACTAACTTTAATTAAGCAAACAAGCGAAATGAGACAAGTTGTAGGAGGTATTGGACAAGCGCGCTACGCGTTTGGCCAACCCCACATCAGAACCAAAATTAACCCGAACTAACAAAACACAAAATCTATTAAATCATGTCAATTTAAAGATTTTCCGTTTTAAGAATTTCCGCCCAAAAAATATTGTTCATCTCTATAACAGATTTCCAATATTCTAAACTACAAATAAAAATTCATTAATTAGGAATTTTCGGATAAAACTAATAACACCATTTTATTAAATAGGTTTTTCTGGACCGGCCTATAGCAAAAAAAAAAATAATGGGAAAATTATCCAAATACAGGTTTTAGTTAAATTATCATATAAAGAAAAATCTAATTTTCTGGAAAACAAAACATTTGCGATGAAAAGAAACTTTATTTTTGTGCTAGAATTCTTGTGTAGAATCGTCCTATAGAACGATATTTTTTGTAGCCGATTTCCTCTAAAAGAAACTTGAGCCAAAAAAAGTTGGGGTAACTGGTGGTTAGGGGGCGGGGGGTTTATTTAACCAAAATATGTGAAAAACTTTTGTCTTATTATTGCCAATATTACATATTCTTTTCTGGCGAACTATATCTTTCAAATATTTTGTAATTTTGGTCTTTGCTTGAAAGACATACTGGAAGCGTAATCCGGGTTTGATTTTATCCCATTCTTCTTTATATGTGCGATCGTTGTTGGGCTCTATTTTGTTGCACCTGCGGCTCGCTGTATCACATCCTCAATTTGAAGTGCGATTCCGTTTCGGACTTGTTCCATTTCCAGTTGAAAAAAGTAAATATATTTAAAATTATCAGCTTCGATTATTCATTATACCTTTTATATCCTTTTCTCGGCATTATTTAAGACTTAATAGCCATTAAAAATGATAACTCATGCAGAAAAGTTAATAGAAATAGAATATGGCATGTACGAAAAGAAATTTGGAATTATTGAAGTGTAATCCTTTAACAAAATGTGTAAATGAATTGCTAGGAAGCTTAATGAATATTTTAACACAAATTTGAAAACAGATGGCCTCAACGTGCTGGCCCCACGTTGGGCGCCCCTTCTCTTTGGCAACAGTTCCTAAACCCATTTAGCAAACTTACCAATAGATGCGAACGGCTGCCAGTAACACAGTGAAGAGCTGGGTTCGTGGATTCTTTGGTACACTTTAATAAAGATATTAGGCGTCACTTATGCCCGGTTTTTGAAGTACCAGATATCTATTGGATAAAGTTATGAAGCCTATAATTACTATGGTTATGATTGTATTAACAATCGTTGTCATAGGAAATATTTGATGAATAAAGTTATCCATACTTTCAGAAACTGGGCATTAGTCAACAAAGACTCAACAAGAAAAAATCTACAATGTTATTAAATCTTGAAAAGTAATTTTTGAAGGAGTTTTTTAATAAGACATAATGGTTTCTCAAAATAAATACCTTATTCTTTCCCTACTACAGATGAGATCTCTTGATATAAAAAACAATTATGCAGTACAATAATTTACATCACATGTATAAACTATAAAGCATTAGAAAAAAGCACTTACATAATATTGACTATTATTCTGCCGTCCTAGTAGAAAACGCAGTAAGTCGATTTTTTATCGATTTTGAGATTTTGGTTGATTCATATTCTTAAATGTCTTTTCCACCTTTCTGCGATTTCAGTTTTTTTTTAAATATTTTGTTTTACTCAAAATTTGAAAAAAAATTTGCAGTAACTCTGCCACGTCATCCAATTACTAATAAAAAACGCAGTAACCATACGTCTTAACGAGAAATGCAGTATTTTAAAATGTACTGTTTAAATGATTTGTATTGCCATTAAAATACACATTATACTAACCTGAAATGCAGTTATTCAGTAATACTAGAAAACAATGCAGTATGACATAACTTGCGGCAAGCCATGTTTGTACAGACGGTCAGAGACATCATCTCTTACTAAGAAAAAACGCAGTAAAATCGAGCAATGCAGTATCTCTGGCAATAACATTAAAATCACCAACCTATGATCTAGTAGTAATGCCGCGATACGTAATGGTATGCCAAGCAGAATTGCAGTTAATTTTCCCTCCTGAATGGATGTTTTGGGCAAGCACACAACTTATACGTGTTCATACGGGTTGTACAGAATAGCAGTTAAGGCTATAGTATATTATTTTATATGGAGGAAAAGTGATACTTTTCATAGCGCGCTCGTGTTTAACAGCCGAACGGAGTGAGGCTGGTAATAGAGA